>BMAO01024517.1:0-34303 GCA_019973975.1 Trichonephila clavata
TTTAAATAAATGAATACAATAAACAACTCTCCAGCCGTCGAAAGTAACAATGTTTCCCTCACATTCTTTTTGTCATTTTTTTCTTAGCATTTCACAGCAGGCTGATAAAGCAGCATATGCAAATCATTTCACGAACTGTATCAAAAATGTTGTTTTTAAATTCTTTCTAAATATATCTCCGTGACAAATGACACTCACAGTTTTTACCATCCAGTAATTCTGCATCAATTCACTTTCCAGATGCACCTGAATGCAAGCCAAATCAAAAGAAAATTTATGGTGTGGCATTGTTCGAGACGGTTGGGGTCACGTGTGAATTAGATGCCGACCCAGACAATATCACTTTCCGCTGGAGGTTCAACAGCTCTGGAAAGAGCTTAGACATTACGAACTTTCAGACAACAGGAACAAAAAGCGTGGCCAACTACCGACCCCATTCAGATGATGATTATGGATCCATTATTTGTTGGGCTAGTAATGATGTAGGACGTCAAAGGGAGCCCTGCGTATTTACAGTCATCCCAGCAGTGAGATTCTGCATCACTCTGTTATGTCTTTTTTGTCAAACTTTTACTTTTGCTACACTGTTTTGTTGCTGAGTACAAGTTATTTTTAGGTTCGTAGTGTTGATATGTAATGCTTTATTTGTGTATATGTATCTGAATTTTTGTTTTACTTGTGAAAATCTCATCTGAAGTGAAAAAAAATAAGCAAACTGTGGTACCCAATATTTTTATTAAACTGACAACTGTGCATTTGGAAAAAAAAAGCTTTTCGAGGTTTGGGAAAAATTATTTCAGAAAGTGTATGACAAGTAAGCTATGACTTTGACAACTAAATATGCTCTGTTAATTATCTAAGCTATTATAAATAATTAACACTTTGTGGTATATTTGTGTTTATTAATTTTCTTTTATATTCTAATATTTTTGAGTATAAAATTAGTGTTTGTCAGAAGATTTGTAAGAATATTAATTTCTAGCGTATTAATGGAATTTGCAACAAAAAAAAAAGGTTGTGGAAGTTGCATATGCAAAAGCTCTTTTCGTGATATGCCTGAAATAAAAAGGATTTTTCTCGTTCCTTATACAAAGTCATGTATATTTTTGTTTTGCTTTGTTTGTTTGTTTCTTTAATTTATTTTCAGTTTCAGCGCCCTGGAATGGCAGATGAGCTTGTAAAGGGAAGGGTAGAGTTCAAAGCATTGTACTTAACGCGTGCCATCCCTTAGGCCGGAAGCTCCCCCTATAAAAACCAAAGTATTGTATTACACCCCTTGGTTTGGTGGTGGTGGGGAAATATTCTATATTTGGTGGTGGCTATATATAGACTTGTCCATGCGTGTGTTTTGGAAAAACATTCTACAGGTTTCAAATTTAAACACCACGTATTTCTTTGAGCCCATTTATTAGAATGCAAATGTAGTCACATAACAATGATGCAACATTTAAAAAATATTACTCTGTTTGTTAGCGTTATATCATAGTGACTCAAGATATTTTAATTTTGAAAATGTGAATCAATACTTGCTATATTTGTAAACGTTATGTTGTTATGTTAAGCGTAATGTGTTTCAATGGCTCTACGGTGAAGAAAATTATTTTTTTAAATATGTATTAAATGTTTCACGTTACTTATATTTTACTAAATATATTTGTAGAATGTTTATTAATTTATAAAAAAAACTTGTAATATATTTACTTTTAAAATTATTCATTTAAACTTTCGCAAATGCACAAAATTAATGAGTAAGGTAAATTTTATAAACTTGAATTAAATTAATTCATTTCATGATAACTGCTCATTAACGCCTAATAATTGACAGTTAACTTTTCTTAGTTTCATGTTTTGTTTTGTTTTAAATAGTATGCATTTATAAAATCAACTTAAGCTTTAAGCATTTTGACATATACTTTTATGTATCATTATTCACTGATCAATGTCTGCGTGCGTTGCAAAAACTTTAATTTATTGTTCGTCCCACAAAAGGTAGGGAATATTAAACAGTCGAAATAAAACTGAGGAATAAAGTTGCGTTGTTAAATCTACATTTCCTACTACAGGTCCTCCAGAGCCCCTACAGAATTGTAGCGTGGTGAATTATACAGAGGACTCCTTGCAAGTGGAATGCGTGGAAGGTTACAACGGAGGCCTCGTTCAGATATTTCAACTCGAAGTTTACGACGACACCGGACGGAAGCTACATGGTAACTTCACCTCGGTTCAACCTCAGTTCTACGTGTCCGGGTTGCCGAGTGGCAAAATTTTACGCCTGGTCGTCTTCGCCAAGAATAGCAAAGGGAAAAGTGCGCCTATAGTGCTTACGGCGAATACGCTGCAAAAACCGGAAAAGTTGACAGGTAGAGTTTGCATTGCAATTATTTTGGAAAAAGATTGAAAATAATAAGAATTGAACTAACTAATGGCGAAAAATAAAAAAAATTATAATTTATTCGCAATTTTTATTTTGATATTATTTTAGGTGATTGTCTAGGACAGGGGTGGTCAACCTTTTTGGGAAGAGTGACATATTTGATAAAAAAAATAATTAAACATTCCACTTCCGAATTTTCCAACAAACATGTGGAAAAGTGCAAATAGCACATTTTTTAATGCAAGTCTTTATGAAGTCGAAGTGTAAAAATAATATGATAAATAAGACCAAAGTACAAACTTAGGTTTTTATTTTAATAAATTTTTAACAAGTTTAATCAATTAGGTTGAGAAAAAATAAAAACTAGTAACTTGAATCATTTAATTCAAAAAATAATTATTAAAAGCTCAGTATTTACTTAAAATGGCTTTTGAATTTCTACTTTCTTAACCGTCATATATATTAGGATTATCTCTTACAGATGCCTACAGAATTAGGTTATTATAGACGCACAATAACTAGTTTTGAGTGATATTTATTTTATTATGTTCACAGTAGAAAACATTTAGAAACATTTTGATCCAATTTTTGAGGTTTCACTTCAAAAAAATTGTAAAAAAATGTTTTTTAATTTTTCAGTGAGTCTTCGCATACCACTGTTATAACTCCACCGTGCCATAAAGTGACACGGGCCACTCCTGATCGAAGATGAAGACTTAATTTTGCAAAAACAGACAAATTAAAAAATTTTAAAATTTTTTAGTGTCACTTGAATTATAACATAATTATAAAATTGTTTTAAGATTAATATTACCAGAAAAAATAATTTAAATTCAATTTTTCGGAAAAAAATGAAGAACGATTGACATAGTTTCAAAACATTCTCCTTTTTTGGAAAATACTTCTGTAATGATAACTGTTTGCGTAACTATAGCTAAAATTTCTCTATAGAATCTGCACTTAAAGATTTGATTCATTTACATTATTTCAAAGCTACGATCAATAAAATAGTAATCAGTGTTTTTTGTTCAAGTTTCTCTACTCTGATTTATTAAAATATGAGTATCTCAACTACTAATTTATATACAGTGAAAATAGTTAAGCACGAAACTGAAGGAAATGTAATATTTTTTTCTCGTTAAAGGATATTTTAAAAAAATCTATATTTGACAAAATTAAACTTATTTGAGGACATTTTATTTACATATACATGTATATATGCATGTATTTGATAAAAAATCAATGAAACAAAAACATTTCCAAGAACTTACTAAGCTTTAATACAACATTTTCAAGTTTCTTCTTTAAAATAAAAAATTTTAAAAAAAAACTTTTATGAATTTTGGGGGGGGGGGATCTAATATTTCCTTGCACTGTCTTTTTTAGCATCAAATTGTCAACAGATTGTTCCATATCCTCCATTTTGTTATTCACTTCACCATTGGGATGTGTGTCTAAATAATTGTGCATAATTTAAATAATGTTCTTCATTTCAGATGAGATGAGAATAGAAGCTCCAATATTCATTTCATTTTTGTCATATGAATCTTGCTCAATGATATTTTTTAGCTTTGAACAAATTCAAAAATGTCTTTGTCTCCCATAATTAGGGCTGAACATACCTTTTTATCATCCACGGTAATGAATCCGTCCAATGATACAGCAGGATAGTCCAATAATACAGAAAAATAATTTTAAACCCTATCTCTTTTTTTCGTTTCACATCCCTCTTAAATCTCTCCCAGAAGGGAAATCTTTTCGTGTTATGAGTTAGGAGGAAAAAAAGGGAATGAAAATACACATACTAGTTTGTTGGAACCGTTGTATTATCTCGTGTTAACCAATATTCTGTCTTAAGAGTTTTCACTTTAAGCGTATTTCACTGTATCTCAAAAATGCATATTCAGGCTCCGTAATTAAAGCCTTAGCTATTATATACGGGCAAAATATTTTTCTTATCGAAGCATTTTTCATAAAAAAGAGATTGGTAAATGTGTGAATGTTAATAAAAATATCCAATTCTTTTTTCATTTGTTTGCCAAAAAAACGGATTTAAATAATTATTTCTTGTAATAATACACTTAAAGCTTATATATATATATGTTCTAATTCAACTGACACTAAATAACAACAACAAAACATATTCATTTATGCGCTTTTTCAAAATCGTGGTTCCGAGCGTAGTTAGTCACTTAAAGAAATTATAAAGTATAATGCCTTCTGAAGCATTATATAGTGTTTCTTAAACAAATTTTTTAAATTTTCCTTATAGAATTGACTTATATTCTGCTATATATATATAATGTCAACATTGGCTATAAATAATACATTTTAATTTAAAAATAAATGATAAATATAAGAAGGACTATATCTAAGAATGTAGACCACCTTGTTTAATCAAATTTACACAAATAACGGATATGATCGAATAAAATAATTTGACTTTGTCCACTGCATGAGAATTTCTTTTCTTTTCTCTTATTAATTTATTTTAAGTCATTTTTGCTAAAAGCCGTCTTTGGGATCCTTAAAAATATTTTGAATCGTAGACTTTGAAATAAGACCATAGAAGTATAAATGATAATAATTTTTTTAAAGTATTTTAAAATATGAAAAATCAAAAAACTGATTTTGAATTTTCATAATTTCATTGAATTCTAATAATTTTTTAACAGTAAAGGGGAAAAAAGTGACTAATAAATTTATAAGTTTTTATTATTTTCCAAAACAGAAAACATGAAGTAAAGTGATGAACAATAGTAAAATTATTATGAATTACAATTTTAGGTTTCCAATTTTTTTTCAAGTAAATTCAAAATTCTGGAATAAAATATATGTTTACGTCATATTTAATGCAGTAATCATTATTCTCCAGTAAGAGTACACGATAGAAATTTTCAAAACTCATTTTTACGACAAAAGAGTTATTGTTTAGAAGTAATATAACGATTCTTGGTTTTCCAAAGAATATCTTTAGCAACCTATTACTTACAAATCCCCAGTTTTACTTTTATTTCCATCCTACGAATATAGAATAAACTCAGCTTAGCTCTCCCTTGATTTATATAATTTTATTTTTTTTAAACAAAATCTATGATGAAAGTATAAATTCACCAACACACATTCACATAAATTTTCAAATTCTTGAAAAGAAATTTTTATTTTATATTCACTTGCACCTTTGAAATGGACTATGAGACGAGATAAAAAGCCTTTTTTAAGTGATCAAAATTAAGATTTGATTTCAAAAGGCTTTTTAATTAGTTAACAATGTTTCCTTAAAGCTGATGAATAAGCTCACGCTTCCTTGGGAAATTCATATAATATTTATTAAAAACATGATTACTTTCTCCCAAATTGGATAATTGATTGATCATTTAATTATTTGAAAATAAATTATGTCGTTAATGAAACTTGTTTCATCTCTCCTGATGCCTTCGTAATTGCTGTTACTTTACATATTATATTTAAGAAAAAAATGAAGCGCGTGTGTTTTCTTTCTTCTTTTTTATTTGTTTAGTTTCTACCGTATATCGACAACTTTGCAGCCACGATGCATAATTCCTACCAATATTAAATAAATCCAAGACAAAACTTTATTTCATTTTTTTTTCTGACGATATTTCTTATAATGATTTGTGGTTGAATTTTTCTTAGTCTTTAAAAAAGACAGAGAGAGGAAAAAAAATTTCAATTGGACAAGCTGTTCTTAAATACTTTTAAACCAAGGGAATGGATTTCAAAGGATTCGTCAAAATATGCAAATATTTTCTAATGATCTCTATAAATGAAATTTTTCAAGAAATTACAATAAGTTGGGATCCTTAATTGAATTAATATTTCTGTTGGTTCTCTCTTCTAAAATATCGCTTATAATGGTGATATAGTTTTAAATAATAACTTCGAAATAAATGGATCTATGTAAATATACTATGTAATATTCATTTAATGAATCAACTTAGAAATAAATATTAGGCATAGTGTTATTTCACATGTTCCTATTTTACATGTTGTTTTTCCAAACTACACTTGTTTAGAAACCCAAATTTTATATAAAAGCGTGTCAGTAATTTTTTCATAAGGAAAGTGTGTCACATAAAATAGCTTGATGGAAAAGATTTCAAAATAGTGTAACAGTTGAAACTTTCAATAAAGACTTGCGTGTTACATTATCATTTGCTTTCCTGGAAAAAACCTTTAATTTCTCCGATATATTTCTCGTTGTTATTGAAAGTTTTTAAAAGATCCACATTAAAAAATTAGTTCTATTAGTATTAGCAGAGTCAATAATGTTCCATATGTCTAATTGAATAAAAACAAATAGACAATCATACATTGTTTTCTTTGTTTTTTTTTTATAACTTTTTCAATTAAATTAGCAGTTTTGATATATTCTTTTACAGCAACTAGCAAGTTTCAAATACTTTTACTAGGAAAAATTCATCCAACTTATGAAAGAAAAATAACTCAAAATTCCTTTTAAATTATTTTAATAAATACTTTGTTAAAACTTGGTTTATAAAAATTCAATTTTACGATATAGTTCAACTGTGAAAAAGAAAGACATTTTGTATGTAGAAACCCTAAATGAATTTCTTTTTAATGAATTAATGTGTTTTATAATTTCATTTCTGCAGGTATGCAAGGAATGATAATCTTTAGACCGGTGCTGGGATTACTTATAGGAATTGTTGTTGCATTAATAATTGTAGCCATTGTTGTCATAGTTTATTTACGAATGAAAAAACACCGAAAGGACAAAGGTAAGTTTAATTTTTTCATGTGTGTTTATTTGCAATCTATATTTTCTAAATGTAACAACTATTTCATTCTATTGAGGTTTTTCACTTCAATTTCTTTATTTTAACGTTTTGATAAATTAAACTAATGTGGGCCATTTTACTAAAAATTCATAAGAAATAATGAAGCTCTTAATCACTAATCACAACATTTTGTTACATTTACAAACCTCTACCCATTTTATAGATCAATCAATTTTTATCAATTAACCATTTTATACATAATTTACACAGGAAAATCATATCAAATAATAAAAAATGTGTGTACAAAATATTCATCTCACATATATTTTCTTTGTAAAAAACGCCATGCCAATTCAGAACTTAGGATAAGTTTTGTTAGTTAAAACTTAATCGTGAAGATATTTAGACCTATACTATTTCCGCAATAAAGTAAGAAAATTCCCTTAATTTTAAAGAAAAAATATGAAATTAAATAAATGAAATTCATGCGAGTTTTTGTGATAAAAAAGAATTAATAAATACAGTATAAATAGTAAAGAATACGTTTTTCAACATTAGAAAAAATGTTTAATGTAATTTTTATATATGCTTAATAAAATTTAAAACTATGTTTTGTATTTCTTACAGTGACCAAAAGAACACCTGAAGTACCTGACAAGTAAGTTTAAAATTTTTTTTCCAAAAGCAAATAAAACGTAATTACGATTATAAAAGCAAGTAATCTTAAAAAAAGGTATATATATTATCGTCATTTATAATGCATCGATAATTATGATATTCATATGAATTTCATTTCATCAAACCCTTGAAATATATATTTAAGTAGTTAAAGATAGTAATAATATAATGGTAAAATGTGTTAAAAAATAATGAGTGATTCTCGTACTCGTCTAATTTATGTAGAATTGTTGGAGGAGTTAATATATAGTTAAGCATCAATATGGTAATATAGTTTTTCAAATAAACTATGAATAGATTCAGTGATAATTCCACAAATATGTTCTTTAGATGTCAGACTCCTTTGAAGAAGGACACAGACGACATCGCAGACAGTGAAGAAAAAGGACCAGATATTATTCCAGCAAACATTAATTCTAGACAACATTTTATTGTGAATGGTAAGATCCAACTGTGCAATAAGTCACAAGTAAACTGCGAAAATTAAATATTTACTGAAACAATTGACCTGATTTTTTGGTGTACATATTAACATCTAAACGTATTATAGATTAAAAATTTAAATGATATGTTTTGGGCGAAAATGTTTGTGGTAAATAATTTTTTTCCATCAATAAATAATTGCTTGATTTTCAAAAAATTTTACGCTTGTATGGCGGGATTGCAAAGTGAAGTTTATCATGTTTTAGGTGAAATTATTCCAATATTATTTAAAAATAAAATGAATGATTAATATTTCATGGTAATTGATTGGAATTTGGAAAATGTTATTTTTTTTAATTAGAAATTGAAACGGTTTTAAAATTTTAATTTTACGGAACAATTTAAATTGTGATGCTGTTTCAATATAGGTGGCATTATTATTGTTGCTATTTATATAATACTATTATTAATTCTATATATGCCATGCTATATATATATATATCATAGTAATTGTGTATTATATTATCGACCAATTTCTCCAAATATAAAGACGTCACGCATTCAAAGGATTTCGCCCAATGCTATCATCTCGTTATTATAGCTTTGAGCATACACGGAAACGGTTTTCTACTAGTGGCAATAGATCACCACGATTGGTGACGTCTTTTGATTTGAAGAAGTTGGTCGACGGTATATAACGTAAGTACCACGTTTATATAAATCGAATGGTAATTTTTTACAGTCTTGATTCTTAATAATAGAAAAAAATACCTATTGGTTTTTTTTTAAAGTCAAGAAATTTTTAACTGTAGCGATGTGATGTTTAACAAATAAGTTCATTCTTAAACGGAATTTTCAACAGCTAAAAATATCTTAAAGTTTAGATTATTTTCTTCTTTTTCTAAAAAAAAATATCTTCATTTGCATATTTTTGGAAAATCTTACATCCTTTTATATTTGTAATTTAAAAATGAATAAAAGATCTTATTTCTTAGTTTGACTGTTTTATCTATAAGCAAAACACTTCGTGAATGTTTTCAAAAATGCTTAAAATTGAGCGATAGCTTTCTTGCGTACTTTAACTTTAATAAAACTACAATATTAACTTACTGATTCAATTGCACAGAAACAATTAATTTATTTTAAAAATATGTAATATGTTTATATACACTGGTCATTCTGTGCTTGAACCTTTTAACCCAATTTAAAACCGTCAATTTGTTTTTATTATAAAATGATTTTACAGAGGACCCAAAAGATCAAGTATCTCCTGCAAAATCAGCAGCTGTTTGTCATTGGGGATCCCCTCCTAGAAATCCATGCCTAGAATCTATGCCTGTGCAACAGTGTGCTCCATTTCGAAGGGTAAATTCATAAAAATACATAAAAAAATAGAGCTAATATAGAAAAAAAACTAGTTTAATATTTCATTAATTGTTAAGCTTAATTAACTAGCTTATTTCATTAATTGCTTAATTAATATACACCTTAAATGTATTTGTGATTTTTCTAATAGAGGTTTTTAAATAATGTGGATATAGAAGTATTAAAAAGGTAATACAGATGGTGAGATCCATTTAACATATTTCACCTTCATATTCGGTTCAATTAATTTATTCATTTTATTGTTAATATATTTTTTTTAAAAAATTGGAGGTTAAAAATTAATCGGGATTATCTGATGCTTACAAATAAATAAGCTTTTCACATGTAAGTATTTTAGCAGATACATCACAAATGAAGAGAATGTGTGTAGAGATCATTTTCAGATATTGTGAGTAGACAGAGTGGATCGAGAATTATTCTTTCAGAATTTCAAATCTGACTGTGCAGAAAAAGTGTTCTTTGGTACATAGGTGAATGGAAAAATAAAATAAAATATTGAATTTTTATGTTAAGAACTACCGCAAGACGAATGGGTTTTAGGTATTTGAATTATTTTTTATGGTAAAAAGTCAAAATAAAAGCGAAACAGGCATTTCAGAGTTCTTTTTAACATTTATTGTGATGAGAGGACATATACAGGTATAGGACAAAATAATAGGAACACCTGTGAAAAAAATGAAAATTTTTAATTAGTAAGGTGTTGGGCCACCTTTGGCCTGAATGGCTGCTTGCATTCGACGTGGGATTGAAAAATAAAGTTCTTGAACAAAATTCATAGGAATTTGCACCCATTCTTCGTGCAGGACAGTCTCGAGTTTAAATAGTGTGCGAGGAGGTGGAAACCGAACACGGACTTTGTTCTCTAAATAACCCCACAAAGGCTCAATGATATTGAGATCAGGGGACTGAGGACACCAGGTTAGATGTCCCACTTCATCATAATACTCATGTAACCATGTTTAAACACAGCTTGACGTGTAGACAGGGGCGTTGTCGTCTTGAAACACAGGACGTTCTCATGGAAAGAGAGTCTGAAGCATAGGGTTAAGATGATCTGCGAGAATGCTTCGATAATGGTCGCCTGTGTGATCATACCCCTCAAGATAACGAGAGGCCCCAACCCACGGGAAGATATTGCTGCCCAAATCATCACAGAGCCCCTCCATGTTTCACGGTTGGAACCAGGCAATCAACATGAAATGCTTCTGTCGGTGTTTGCCAGACGAACACACGTCCGGTGGTCTGGAATAATGTAAATGAGGATTCGTCAGACCAGATGACTTGTTCCCATTGCAGTTGCGTCCAGTTTAGGTGGTCTTAGCACCACTGTAATCTCTTTGCAGCATTCCGTCCCGAAACTAACGGTTTTCGAGAGAGAGAAAAAGCTACTCTGCCGTGGATGTTAGCAGCATGCAACTCTTGTTGAATAGTTTTCGTGGATACGGGGTTCAGAAGGTGGATGTTCATTTCATCTCGGACGTTATCTGCGGCAGTGTAGTCTTGCGTTTTCGGGTGACTATCCTCTTCAACACCCGTCTATCACGGTCCTTCAACTTCAACTTTCGCCCACTGTTGTGCTTCGCAGAAGACACCTTACCCAGGTTTGTGTAGGCTGTTATAACCCTTGACACAGTGGTCCTTGAAACACCCACAAGTTTGGCTGTTCTGGACACGGAGGCTCCAGCGAGGTGATCTTCAATTACCATACCTCTTTTCACGTCAGAGAGGTCGCACATAATCCCGCTTAGCTGGGAACAGAATTTTCTCAAGCAACTTTTGCACTGTAAAATACTTGACTGATACATTCCTTTTCGTCGCCACTAGGTGGCAAACTGTTGCGACACGTGGCAGCTGTTTATTGGGCGGTTGAAGTACAACTCATTTTTAAATGAGTGTTCCTATTATTTTGACCTATACCTGTACTAAATATTTGAGTGAAAAATTATCTGGTTCTTTTAACAATTTATTTATCTTTAAATTTAAAAAAAAAGTATTGTAATTTCTGTGAAAAAAAGAGGCTTGGAAAAAAGTTTGGACTGTGTTGGTTCGATATTGCTGGAAGAAACAGCTAGGTTAAGAAATTTGGAACTGTACATATGCAATAACGACAAATGATATTATTTATAAGTACTCAGGCATTAAATACAATCAGGGATAACATGGTTAACAAAAAAACTTAACAATTTATTTTATCTAGGGCTATTAGGCCTGGCACCTTCAAGCTGGGAAGTACAGAGCTTGTAAACAAAAAAAAGTATCTATTTACATAAGCGTTCAGACCATTGTAACAGCCTTCTGGCGGTTACAAAGAGAATCCTTTAGGGAATTCTTAACAACATTGTACTATTCACCACACAATACTCACTAATCATGAATCATCACTTTTGGTTATTTATATAGTAGGAAAATAATTATTTAGAGTCTATAATCATCTTTTTACATGATTTTTTTTTGTAAAAACTCAATGTTGTTATGGCAATACTAAGTTTTTAAATGTGTGTGTGTGTTTTTTTTTGTTCTGAATCTCCATACCATAGAACATCTCCGCATAGAAAGGTTACAATTAATAATAATTTCTTTTTTGCTCTATATAACCGTGATTCTCTTTACTGTCCACACATGAGTAGAAAATTTACACTAAGTATGCATTTACAATCTATTCTTATGCTTTATTCATATTCATTAAATCCAAAACAAACTAAAAAATATTAATTTACTTTGAAAAAAAAATTAACTCATTTCAGCAAAGCAAAAGCTTAAATAAAATACTTTTTAGTTTTTTTTATTGAACCTGACTTGCAAGTACATATTAGAAATATTAATATGTGAGCAAAAATAAATTTCAATTTTATCTATATAAATACACGTATGAGGCCGAGAAACATTTTAGAATACTATATTTCAATTTGGAATCGTCCCATCTAATGTATACGTTTTGAATCTCGAATACGTATACATACGTCTCCATGAGAAGTGCTGGGTAAATAAAGTCAAAATCGAAGTAAATAACACGGTAAAAGGAAATGAATATTTGGCAAACATAATAATAAAGGCCTCGGAGAAAGAAAAGTATGCGCTGAGTTATTTACATTTGTCCATCATGCTCAGAGATGTACACCCCCCCTTTCATTTGAAATTCAAACCGTTATGTGTGATACTGACAAAATATTCTGTTTTAAATTAAAGTTTCAAGGAACATGT
The DNA here is from genome assembly GCA_019973975.1 of Trichonephila clavata. Taxonomy (NCBI): domain Eukaryota; kingdom Metazoa; phylum Arthropoda; class Arachnida; order Araneae; family Nephilidae; genus Trichonephila; species Trichonephila clavata. Next base: position 12,826 of record BMAO01024517.1, read on the forward strand.
AATAGACTTTTCTGGATTATAATCTATATTTATGTGTAATCCATTTATTCGTGTGATTTTTTTAGATATTTATGAGTAAAATATGTTTTTATAAATTAAATAATTTCCTCGAAACTACTCGCGAAAAAAAAGTTTGCTTATTTAATATGCTCATTATTACTAACAACGCGTTGCGAATCTAAAATATTTCATGTTAGTAACTGGTTATTTCAATTTCTTTCTAGAGGTGGATAAACTTAGATAAGTTTTACAGATTACCTATTGTTATTCAATGTATGCATTAACAATTAGTCATATTTCTATATTGAGATAGAGTTTATCATTAATAAATATCTTTTATTCGTTATTTTTCAAATATTCTTAGCAATACCACTGAAACCAATTTTTCTTATAGAGCCCATTTTGTGCAATTTTCTTAAAACTAAAATTTTTAAAGTTCATGTATTGTATTTAAGACCTTATCGGCAATTACTTCACTAAGTGCATATTCTTAATAAAGCAAATTAAGTACAGCCTGATAATTGTTGTTGAAATTTTTTGGTATTACTTTCTAATTAAAAAAATAGAGTACTTTTTTATTCTAATACTAAAGAAGAAAAAAAAATATTCTGTATATAGAGAAAACTTTAGTTCTTAGTATTGTTTTATTTAAAATCATACAAATGTAGTATTCGTTATGTTTGGAAATATTTAATTTAACAAACAAATAATAAGCACTAAATTAAATGTTTTGGGTAGTACGGATAGTTATAAGTATTCAAAAGTACTAAAAAATAAAAAAAGAAATAAATACTATACAGGAATTAGCTAAGTATCTGCACAAGCAAAAGTAATTTATTGCTAAACTTATATCAAGACCGTCATTTATATAACAGTTCCTATTGTGATCCCAAACACATATATAAGGCATTTTAATGTATTTTCTATTAGAAAAAAAATTTTACTGAAAAATTAATTTTATTAATATATTTTTTTGTGTACGTTTTTTTATTAAAACATGTTTTGTAATGTCTCTATGCAAGCAATAAAGTGTTATTTTGCGCTATTCTCAGGAATATTTTCCTGTATATGGATTTTTATTCAAGCATTTTTCTTCGTGACTATCAAAACCTCACAATCACATAGATACTAGTGGCATTTTTAATGCATCAGCAGTATCGAGAAATGTAGCTTATAATTGCTTCGTATTAAATTTAAGTCATCTTAGATTATCACTAAAACATTCCATTAAATTTTATTTTTTTGAACATACACTTAAGATGGCGGTTTCTTCTTCGTACGACAAGAACTGCATTAGTTTGAATAATATTGTTAACTTAAAATAAAAACAACTGAAATAGCGATTTCATTAAAAAATATTAATTTGATACTGTCCAAATGGTACGAGCAAAATTTGATAAATATGATCCGATTTAACGTTATCTGTAATATGCCCAGTGGCACAACGCACCCCCCCCCCACCCCGCAAACCCCGCATTGCAGGGGAGGCCCAGGGAATCAGGGAGGCCCAAAACGTTACTGACGATAAGTAGGCATTTGGGCTTGGGGCCCAAAATCTGAGTTTGTAGAAGGACCTTACATTCTCCGTTACGCCACTGAATGAGACATATGATTATTTACCAAGAGAGATATCATTAATGAAAACATCAGTTTTAATAATCTAATGTATAATGAAGAAAAATAATTAATTTAATATTTAATATGCCAATGTTTGTCATTCCAGCAAGAAGATGTAACTTATGCAGAGCTGGCATTACCTCTGGACCAACAGACTGCGGCCACTATGACAGTAAGAAGAAAAGAGCCACCCACAGAGTACGCAAAGCTGGACTGTCAACGCCATATCCACCCCCCAAAGATCGGGGACGATGACGAGGAAATCAGTTGTACATCTTGCGATACTCCTCTCATGAAAAACAAGCGGGAGAGCGCTGTCTGAAGTCATACTTTGCCATCTAATCTCTAAAAGAATGTGTGGCAAACCTTGTGACGGACGGATGGCCAATGTAATACAGAAGTGCCGAATTTAGCTATTTGCCATCTGGGCCCTTGAGCTTCTGTGGGTCTTTCACTGGGCAAATTCGATCGTGACCTTCTTCGTATTTGTTCCGTTGTCAACCACTTACAGGAAGGCAGTGTCAATTAACTCTTTTTTATATCGAGGAGCTTCAGAAGACCGGAGGTGTTAGAGCTTCTGACCATCATATTTGATGCATATCTGTGAGTTTTACAAGAACAGAATCATTTCGAAAAGTGATTTTCTTTTTTCATGCTCATTTCGATTTGTTTTTCAATCTCGAGATTCGTACACCTATTTCGACGCCTCTAGCAATGTATTACTGGATTGCTAGCTTCAACTGATCTTTGATTGGAAAATGGTTCAACGGCTTCCAGTTTCTTGGCCTACCATGAACGAAACACCAATTACAGATATTTCATTGAAGCTCTTGATTCTCAATTGAGATTTCAAATGCCTATTGACGCTAACAGAGAATCGTGGGTAATCCTTGAATAACATGCTGTTTTGTGAAAACAGTTTTCTCTCGAAGTTTGAAAAATACTTGTTATCGCTTAACACTTGTGGTTAAATTATAGGACGTATTTTTCTAGATGCGAAGTGTCTTTGGTGTTGTACATCATACTCAAAGTTGTCAACGTGGTCTCATAAACCATCTTAAAGGATGATTAAATTACCGGTGCAGAGACTATCCTGATTTATTTTCTTTGTATACGATTTTGAACTCAAACTCTATGTGTTTACAACTTGCGCTTTGTCAGTTTTATAATATAATGACTCTTTTTCGATATTCAGCGCAAGACTTTGTTTTCTCCTTTATTTCCTTATTACAGAGCACATGAATTTACAAGCACTCTCGATTTTTTAACCCGACTCTAGACGTTGGGGACTATGTCATTTAAATTATCTTATTTAATGTCGTAAAGAAAGGAAAGTCTTTTTTGTACAGATGTGTGTAAATCAATGCAAATCCTGTGATTACTAGTATTTCAAATTGAAGCCTAACTACAAATTCACTAATTGATCATGAGTCTTTATATTTCGGGATTATGAAATGCAGATTATAAGCAAAGTATAAATATGTAAATTATGAGTACATAATATGTAGGGAGTCTACGGAGATGAATTCGTTGTAAATAATCAATTCGTTTATCATTCCAAACACTACAGAAGATGAATAAGACAATCGAAGAAAGAGCACATAGGGGAGTATTAATAATTGTTATTTATTACAGAAACATTTTTGAAAGAGCACGTGGTTTTCTTTTATGAGAAAATAAGTATTTATTTCTAAGATTGGAATCGGCAGGCTTGTACGACAAAGGCTCAAATGACTATGTTCATAAACATAATGTTGATGTCCTATTATAAATCCAACACTTTTTTAAATAAATGAAAAGTGAAAATAAATATTTCTTTTCGTACATTTGTCTGGTATTATTTATTTTTAAATAGAACATCAACAGTTCATTTTACACTACACTGCGTCGTATACTTTATTCACTGTATACATGTTACATTGGTTTTAAAAGAAATCATTTTAAAATCTCATCAGAACCATTTAATGAACCAGCTTCCCAGTTAGGGTTTCTTTCCCTGGTTCTCGGGAAATCGTAAGATTTCAGTATACGTTGCATACGTAAGAACTAAGCTTTCATAATTTAAGACACAGGAAACACTTTTTACTTGTAGAAGTGGGCCAGAAAATTTTTAAAAAAATATTTTTATGGTCTGACATAACTAATAAAAAAACGAGAGAAACAAAAATTATATTTTTGAAAATTATTTTATATTGATACCCTAAATAAAACTGTTGCTGTATTTCTAAAACAATCTAGGAAGTGATTTTAAATGCTTATTAATAGTCTACTTCAACTACTACTTTTTCTGCAAAATCAATGGAAAAAACACCTGCTGACATAAAACCAATTGTACGTTGAAACAAGTATACTATTGATTTTCTGGGCGTAGGATATAAAAATAAAAATAATTTAAGTAATTGTCGACAAAAAGAACTGTATAGAGCACATAACTCTGTCCTCAAATTTATGTATTTTTAATTTTGTATATATTAAAAGCTATGAAAAGTAAAAGAAACAGAGTTCAGTGATGTGGACGAGGCCTATAGACAAACCGGTTGCAGCTAGAGTCCGAAGTTCTGAGGAAGGAAAATGTTCTAAGAGTAAATGTAGATCATCTAAGTATATATAGATCTTACAAGTAACTGATTTAAAAAAACTTTTTTTAGGGAAACAGGAAAACAGTCATTTGAATTGACTGTGAATTACAATCCAATTATTTTAAACTGAAATTTAAAAATGTAAAATGTATATTATATTTTTTTTAATTTATACATTTTCTAAATTACATTTAAATAATCATAGTGCAATATTATTGAATGGGTAGGTTAGCAATTTACCGGAAATTTCGTTGAAAAAGGATATTTAATTATCCTAAAGTAAAGGGTTTTTTTTCTGCCTAGGTATAAAAGTTATCGTTAGAACAAACAAATCTCAATCTTCATTAGTAAATTCTGAATATTTCAAAAATAAGATTACAGTTTAAAAATTATTTCCTGGAATGCTTTCTAAAATACATTCTTTTAAAAGAAAACTTTACTAGAAAAATATATAACTTTCCAATTACTCCAGGGAACAAAAATCGAAGTTTTTAAGAATGGTATCTCATACATACACCATGTTTTTTCTTTATATTCTGTTCAATAAACGGGCTTTATGAATAAAGCACATTTGTTTTGTATCTGAAACTTTATTTGCCGGTTCAGGCATAATTCTCAATTTATATCATGAATACATTTTAAAATTATACTAGGTTAAGAAAAGATGACTGTGGACAAAGACGGAAACACACTTAGGTAAAATCTTTTATAAAATATTTCAGTAAAATTATTCAAAGTAATCTTATTTGAAAATTTTAAGTGCCAGCAATTAGTCTCTTTTATTGTTGTTAAATTTTAAACATTTTATATTTAAATCATGTACAGTAGAACGTTACAGTAGAAACATTAATATTATGCGGTATCCATTCTGTATCATCAATAGACACAAATATATCAGGATTTATTGGATTATTATCGATTTCATTTGCCGTTTTAACAGATTCTTCGCCGTTACTTTCGCTCACCCTTGTGTTTTTATCGAAATCTATATTTTACAAGACTGCTGACCACCATCCGATTCATTCTTACAAAGCTTTCACAGCAAATTAGCAATTTCATCAGGGTTTAGACCTTTCCTATGAGTCATCGTCTCAAGGTGTCTGCTCTGCACAAGGTTTGAAAATCAAATGATTTTTTTTATGAGCAGATAAGCAATTGCTATGTAACGGAGCACTTAGGCACAGCGATTTTAGTATAACTGACTCATTTTTGCTGTAAACTGTGAAACAAATAACATTGCATTCAAGGTCAAACAAATATGCGATATTACTTCCGAAAGATTGTTTTACCAATGGCATATACTTAGTGAACTCTCTTTTGCTGAACGATAGCTATTTATAATCTTAATATGTCTTGGTATCGAAATGACACCATCAGACGTTTCTAGGTATATTTAGTTGCAGAATCTCTCCTAATGAACCTAGGACCATAAAACTTTTTCTGTGTAATCACCATGGAAAATGATTAAAATCACGAAAAGTTTTCAAATATCCTGCTGAAATGCTGAACGGAGAGCGAACTAAATGGGCTACTGTGTCCAATCGACACTGAGGGACGTTCCAGTATTAATAACTACTGATTTCGATTTGTGGAAAAAAGACCATCCCACACTCTTTTCAAAAAAGTGTGGTCATTTTTTTTCTTCTTTTTTTTGCTGTTGTGGAACTTTTTGGACGAGGATATTGAAAGGGGAATTTTCCAGACATTGCTGAAACTGGTACACATATCATATAGCACTGAGTGTCATTTAGAACATTTCCATTGACATCATCGGCAGTCTCGAGTTGAGTTTGTAGATCTATTTGGTATACTAGTTGCATCCATTTTACATCATTCTTTAAAATTTAGGGATTGAATTAATGGAATTTTTTTTGACATGTTTAGGGTATATTTAGTCAGTAGCTCTGGTTAGGATGTTAGATATGCTATCAATTAGTGTTAAACTTCAAGGTCACCGCAATAGAATCGTTATTCTTGCCCTTAGCTGATACTTTTGTTGCATTTGATTTTAATTATTTACCTCAATCCGTGATGTATGCCTTTGACAACTTTGCTGAAAAAAGTGCGCTGCTCGAACACATTTTGGGTGCATTTACTCTTATCATTTTTAGAATTGATTTGCGGGAGAGAGTCTGCAGCAATATTTTAAAGTTGTAAGTGTCATTTTGCATTTAAACCTGACAAAAATTAATGAAAAAAATCATGAAAAACAGATTATTTTTATTCTATTTTCTAAATATATTAAAAAGGGAAAAATTAGTTTTTTCCCTTTTACATTTTTTTAGGCACGTAGGTAATTTCAATTACATTATTCACAACATTTGAGTCTCTTAAGTTTACGTAAGTTCGTTTCTAATTTCATGAAATAATATAAACAACCCCTAAAGATGATGTCTGGGTTCTTTATAACTTATTATAAAAATGTTTGCTTACGTTTGGTGGTTTGTTTATGTATGGTTTATCTGGAAGTGAGAGAGGGCATTGAAGCTACGTTTTTCTCAAAGTTAACACTAGGGGACTACTTTTGGGTTAAAAGAGTGTAATTAATTTTTAGAGGTTATATTTCTTTGGAACGAAACTTTGTTTTCAGTTGTTGTTGTTTTTTAAATATCAATTTCATAAAAAAAAAAAGCAAAAAAGTTTTATAACAGAAAATCTTTTTTTTTAAATTACAGATCATTGCAATGTTTATAAAATTTATAAACTTATGAAATATTTTAAAGCGAATAATCAGAATATAATATTTGAAATAAGAAAGCAATACAATAATATATATCACCATGAAGTTCTGAGAGTTTTGATTACTTCTTATCACAAAAATACTACCAAGTTCACATATTGCAAAATCTTTTCATGAATATATTTTATTTTTAATCAATAAAGGAATAGAAAAATAATTTAATTATAAAAGCTCATAAATGTTTTCCTTCAGTTTTGATTTTATAGTTTTTATTTGCCTATTTGTAAGATTTAAAAATTCATGCTCGTGATTAGTGTATCATATTCATAAAAGCCGTCTCTCTTTATGTGTCTTTTTATGTATCTTTTTATGTACAACAAAATATCACTTCAAAGCGTGTATTTTGATTGATTTATAGTATTATGAAAATTAATTTGTTTATTCAATGGATTAATGCACATAAATCGTGTAATTATTTCAGTTAAAAAACAACAGAAAAGTCATACGTGATAAAAATTAAATTGCTAAGATTAATTGCTATCACAAAATGTCAGAACAATAAAAACAGTTAACAGTCTAGCTTAAGTAAGTGACTTATATTTACACATATAGCACTTTTATGTCAAAGTACTTATTTTATAACATCAAAGTTTCGTTTTCGGGTACAAGCTAGGAGGGTAGCACGAGCAATAAAGTTATTAGTAATTATGTAACTAAAAATAAAATTATTGAACTGTTTTTGAATAAAATAATCTTTTATATTGAATAGTGACACTAAACTACTAAAATTGACGGATTATAACAGCTTTAAGAGACTTAAACATGGAACCTAAATTTATATATATTAAGGCTATAAATCTCACTTAGTTCCAATCTAGTATAGTAGGATTCCAAGTATAGTATTATTGAATTAAATACATTGTTATTGTATGGAGGGGGCACGATGAAAATTATGATTAAATATTGGATCGCAAATATTAAAACTTTAAGAAGCACTGATTTAAATAGTTACTGCTTGAAATTCTCAAATGTAACTGCTAACTGCACCAAGAATAACCGTATTTCATAGCACACAGCAAGGAAAGTGAGGATGACGGGTTTTTTTTGTGCAAACCAACGGAGGAACCAAAAATTTCCCCCAGATTTCAAAGCCTACATATACCAACAATTCCTCTTGTAATGCACTGTTTGCTACACAAATGTAACACTCTGAAGGAAGCATGAAAACTTTGTGAAATATACATCATGCGTTGGCAACGATGAAATATGCAAATCTTTATAGCGTAGATGCACATCACGGGCGACCGTAGCGCCAATCGCAAGCCCTATATAAGGGCATAACAGACTGGAGATTTTAAGTACAGCGATCATTTTTTCGTGCATTTGTTCTTTGTGTCTAAGCTATTTTCATATGCCTCGGGGAATATATCGACCATCTTTTGACCAAATTTCTGAATTCAACTCAGGAAGTAGCCTATATGAAGCCTATATGGATTGCGCATTATTCTTCAGAGAAATCGATGAACGTGTTGGACGAAACCATAAAACTGCAATGCTGAACTGTCATCGCTGGATGCAAGAGAAAATGATGGACCGACGGGTTCGGTCGCACCCACTTCGATGCACAACTGCCCGTGATCACATGTATATTGTGCGCATGGCAGTGATGGATCACGCAGCAACATCGTGAACTATAGCACAACAGATTCAGTCCGTTACGCACTATTCGGTTTCCACCCATTCCACGCAGTTTATAGCAGAGTGGAATGTCTGCAAGGTGCCCAATGCTTCGTTTACCCTTGACTAGAAACCAGAAGTGTTTGTGCCACCAATGGTGCGATGAACGTCAAACATGGAGACTGGAGACATCATGTCGAGAGGCTGCTGATCTGTTGCTTTATGCATCACCACATTGGGCCTGGACCCGGTATCATGGTTTGGGTTGGCATTGGATGCCACTGCTGTACCCATCTAGTTTGCATAGCCGGTACACTGAAATTCCAGCGCTACATCTCTGGGGCGTTGGAGCCCGTGGTCCTCCCACGCATTTAGTGCTTGCCATCAGCCATATTCCAACAGGATGTTGCGCGACCTCACGTTGTATGCAGTGTTCAAGAGTTTATCTTTACCCATCAGATTGACTTGCTTTCTTGGCCTGCTTGTTCTCTCAATCTATCGCTAATCGAAAACGTGTGGTCTATGCTTGCACAACTACTGACCTCTGGATACACCACACCACTGCTACACCAGACCACATTTGGCAATATGTGGAAGCTGCATGGACTGTTGTACCCCAAGGATACATTCAAAGCCTCTTTGATTCTATGCCGAAGTGTGTGGCAGCGGTTAATGCCAACAATGGTAAGTACACTAACTACTGATTTTTTCATCATCCACACGTCACAAGAGGCTGTACTTTTAATTATTTGTTCTTTGAACAGCATGTTATCTGCCAAATACACGTCCCTGTGTTATTTCTGGTCCTTCTTGGTGTTGCGTTTTGTGTGCCCTGCAGTGCATACAGATGAAGGGTAAAATAAAGTAAAAATCTCATTCTTATGTTATGTTCTGCGACAAAAGGAATAGTGTTTAGAGGTATTTCTGTTTTTTAATGTATATAATAAAATGTGAAGGCAAGATTTTGTTAAAGTGAAACTATCATTTTAGTTCTTTTTAACTTTTGTTGTGATGAGAGGACACCTACCAAATATTTACAAGAGATAAAATATAAGGTACATTTAAAAGATGCCTTAGTAATAAATTTCAAAAAAGGTGAGAGGGACTACTGTTGAAATTATACTACATGATTAAGTGAAAAATAGATAAAAGCTTGAATCTGACTGATTCGAAGGTGAAGGAAAAGAGCTGGATTATGAAATATTTAATGTACATTATTGTACAACTCACACTGCATATTACTAACTTATCATTAATCATTAATTGTGGTTACTTACATTGCAGAAGAATAATTGTTTTGAGTCTAAAGTTATCCAATCAAATTTATATGTTCTCCATTTTTTTCACTAATTTGTACTACTTGCAGAATATTAAATTCTAAAATTATATTTTCAATAATTATATTTCTCCAAACCTTAAAGCATCTTTTTTGCATATGTAAGTTACAACTAATAGTGATTTTTCCCTCCATATAAACATAATTCACATGCCACAACAGAGAAAATTGAAAATACAAGCGACCCCTAGTAAAGGAGACCAGAATATATGATAAAGTCAACTTTCTGTACCAGAGGTCTACAGCCTTATAGGTCTGTGCTAAATCAATATATTAATAAAATTCAGGGTGCAGCAAGTAAAAAAAATATTTTTTTTAAAAATTCAATTTCCAGGGCAGTGCATGCAGTGTTTAGGAACACAGGTCAAGAGTTTTGTTATGTATTAATTTTGAAGCGTTTAAGGATATTTATTAACATAAAATATAACTATACCTTCAGCATAACTAAAAAATTGAAATTGTACATATATTAAGCATTATTTATATGTTTAACATATTTTTAAATAAAAAAATAAGGAACATAAAATATAAGTATTTCACAATATAGTATATGAAAAATAAGTATCTTAATACGAACATTGTCCCTTGAATCTTTTTATATCATATTGCATTATCACTGATATAATTTGTGACTCAATTTTAAAAGGACTGTATGATCAGTTGTTAAACAACTTCTTTATGGACTCAAAATATTTTTATTTACAGAATATGATTTAAAACACAGACAATACTTTTTCTTATAGACTTAGATCTAGTGACACACACATACCTCTCGCATTGAAGAGAGGGAAAACATTCTAAAGCACACACGCGTGCATCAAAGAGCCGTGGGTAAAAATGGTATGGTAAAAACTTACAATCTGTTGGTCTATCAGAATTTAAGTTTGAAGCTCCAATCCCGTCCTTGTATGCGCCACTGTGTAGAACCAAAAATGGAAAACTGGATATATGTAATTTTCTTCAAATAATTGGAAGCACAATGACATCCAACAAATTAAAATAACTGTCGATTTATCATTAGTGAGGTTTCAGATTTTTTTTGCAGTTCCATAAATTTTACTTTCCGTAATTCTGAACATTACGGATTAAGGAACAATTTCCATCCACTCAAAATTGACAAATTTGTAGAAAGGTATAAGTGCCGCTGAGAATCGTATCACGTGCCATAAGTTGCTGACATCTATTCTATACCAAACTCACCATTTACTCACATAACTGAAGAAAAATAAGAAGCAAAAGATAAAAGAAAAGCATTGTGTATCAGTACAAAAATACTAAATCAGATTAAACACAAATGTTGAGCTATGCTATTAAGCTTCCTAATTACGCGAAAACGCTTAAGATGAAATAGCGGTTAACACGAAATGATACAACGGTCCCGGACCCGAAAACTATTATCTATTTACATGACTTTATTTTTCTCTTAACATGAAACGAAAGTCGCTAACACGAAAAGATATCATTTTGGGGAATGAGAAAAATACGGAAAACATCATCCGAAGATTGAGAAATTTTCTGTACCATCGGATGAATTCGTTGCAACAGATTATGATAATGAGTGTAAGGCCGCAATTATAGCAGAGAAAGATATTTTGGAGTTGGTTTGATGCTCAAAAAATGTCATATTCCAAAGATGAAAATTACATGTATAATGCAGCTCTTTTTACCACATTCTTCCGAAATGAGGAACTTCATGAAAAGTATGCGCAGTTTTAAGGACGCCCATTCCAATGGTGAAATGAATTACAAAATGGATGGTATCGAAGAATTATTTTGGTGTTTGGATGCTAAAAATACATTGCAAAAAATATCAGATCTTTTTCCAAAAACTCAATAAATGTTTTGTTTTTCAAAAATTAGAAAATTTTGTGAAGTTCTTGTGAAAGTTTTTTTTTACTGTGATTTTTATTAAATGCATTATACATATCTATGTAAATAAAAACAATTCTAATAAATTTAGTTTTGTTGATATATGGTTGATTTATGCAATATCATTTAACGCGAAAAAATATTTCAGTTCCTTCAATTTCGTGTTATAGGTAATTTGTCACTATCAGTAAACAAAAATTTCCAGAACTATGTATACGAATAATTAATATTTGAAACCTTTACCAAAAGAACCATTAGAAATGGATTCCCAATATATACTCAGCTAAAATGAAAAAAAGAAAAAGAGAACAACTTGTTTCGTCTCATATACAACGTAACATGAATCATTGAAAACACAAATGGTTTCGAGTAAATGAGGAAGGCTACAATACGTAGGATGTCAATTTCTGTAGCAATTCCTACTGGCATGCTTGAGAAAAAAGTAAAGGTGATAGACAATAAAAAAAAAGAAAGAAATCCATGTCCGCTAAAATGGCAACCGACAGTTTTGTTTCTAAAGAGATCGATAAGTCGAGAGCAGATTGAAGGGGAGGTGTTTAAAAGTTTTAGCGATTTGTTGCACTGAACTGGTGGGATACACAGCAGCTGTAAAAGGAGAGCCGCAAAGAAGCTATCGACTGAAAGAGAATACCCATCGATCTTGAAAAGCACAAAAGGAAGAGCGGGAAATAAATTTATAAAAACACCATGTCCCTTCTTCGTACGGAAGGGGGAGGGGGTCGAAAAGAAAAAGGAAAGGGGGGAGTGAAGAATTTTTAGGACCGAAGAAGAAACCGCAGAAAATATACTAGATGATGAATCTAGGGATCTCTGCATGTACTCTTGTCTGTACTCTTGCTCACAGCCGTGTATTCCATTTTACAAAAGAGCTAATGTTACACGTAGTGAAAAGATCCATTCTTCATCGTCGCTTTGCTTATTTATTTGCTTGTTCTCTTTATCAAAAGAAACAACCATTGTAAATGTAAATAGATGAATCAGAGAAACTTTTTTCCTCCCTGTGAGGCCCTTTGTTCTGGGTTCTTAATTATATGCGAAGATTACATTTATGTTTAAAAGTAGTTTTCTAAATGCTAAGTTTGATGAATTGGATATTTATTTTTCGTGCGGGTTATTTAATAGAAAATAATGCGATAGGCTTCTCAAATGGATTGGTTTTCATTAATTTAGTACTTACCTTTTCATTGTCGTCATATATTTTTGATTCTTTGATTTTAACTAATTTGAATAACTAAAGCCAAAATTCATTCATATGAATAATTTATTATTTTTTTGCCAAAATACACGATTTATTTTCGACTATTTTGGAGATTTACAACCAAATAAATGTTTGAAGCTTATTCATGCATAAATTTAATTTTCTCTATCAGTGACAATGAAAGATTTTAAAAAATACATTCCTTTTATTCAAAAGAAATTCACAATTTCAAGAATAATAAGGGCATAACTAAATGAAAAGGAAAAATCCCTTAAAACATTTCAATATTTAATAGACTGATGGAAATGATTTATCTTTTAAAAAAGTTGACATATTAGTATTCATATCTTGAACAAAATGAATAGTTGACAATTTTGAAAACAATTAACTATAAATGTCTAAAAGAAAATATATGTGTTCCATTACATCGTTATATGAAAGCACATTTTTTGTAGAGAATAACCAAACATTTATTTACATAAGTATGATAACTGACCATAAAAAGTAATCTAAAAGTAATTAATTTTCTCAACAAGGTAATCTGATTCTTTGTTTTAGATGGAAGCTGTTATTGAATGGAAAACAAATAAAGCAAATCCTACGTATAACCAATTATAAAAGTTCAGTTTAAAAAATTTTATCAGTATTGTACAGATGAAAAATCCAATTAATTCAAAATAAATTAAGCTGCCAAAATCATATGATAAAACATAAAATAATCATATGTACCTAATTTCATAAAAAGGATGATGAAATGAATTAGTGACAGATTTGAAAAAGGTAAACAGTAATATATATAAATATATATATATATATATTATATAATATATATATATATATATATATATATATATATATATACATAACTCGCTAGATTCATTTTTAAAATTTTCTTTAATTGTGTTTACTTTCCTTCCTTTTAAATATTTATTCTGTTGTTTTGTGATGATTATTCTATTTTGTTTTTATAATTTATTTTTTCATGTTTTTAGATGTATTTTATATTTTTCATTCATATGTATATATGGTACATACATATGTGTGCGTGTGTTGTGTGATTTACTTTATAAGTGTATGTAAATTATTTTGCATATTCAAGAAATAATTTTATGAAAAATGGTACCTAAATGAAATATGTTTGATAAAATTATATTCACAAGTTCATCTATAACAAAGAAAAAAATTAAATTTACTTTTTAATTCTAGAGAATACTTAAAGCATCATAATGAGGTATATAAAAATAGACAAGAAAATATTATTCAGTAGTATGATATGTGAAATTATTGCTACTTTTAATTTTCTAAATTTTCCTCCGAAGCATAAATTTTTACCTTTTTTACCTTTTAAAAAAACTATTGCACTACATGTTTCCGAAATGTTTTTACTTCTATACAGGATACCTGTGCATGTATTTAACCAATTCTTTAGTTTAAGTGGTACATAGTTTTTCAAAAAATATATATATATATTTATATATGAAAATTGGGAGAAAATAAAAATTTCCAAAATTACAAAATCTTATAACTTGCTAAATATCTTCTTACCTAAATATCTTCTTATATCTTAATATTTTACTAAAAACTTAGGTTCACTACATTTTGTGTATTGTTTTATATATGTGCAAAAACTTTTTACGTATTTAAGATATACTCTTTAAAAAAGTGGCACTTAAATATAAGCATGTATTATGAGATCTCAAAAATTATATCCAATTTAAATTAAACAGGAAAAAAATGTGTTCTGAAAAATTACTTTTGTGTTTCTAAAGAATTATTAAAATATCTTTGATAAAATCACCAAAAAATTTAAGATCTATTGGAAATTTTTAGATATTCCATAAACAAATAGTCTTAATTTTGGAATTTTACTCTTTCCAGCATGTCCTGGTACCCTTAAGAGGATATTTATTTTCGGCTCTTGCATTTATGGAAACGATCGGAAGGCCTTTTATAATTTTAGTTGTGCACTTATTTAGTAACGTAAAAACATTCCCAACACAAACAGCAACGGAACACAACATACAGAGACTCGGATAGGATAGCTACACAGAAAAGCATTCTTTGTTCGTTCCTGAGATCTCTACCCTTTATAGTCTTAGGCAACCGGGAACACTTAAAATCATATGATTTGGGGGAAAGAATTTTTTGATTGATCCGAATACGTAGGTAATGTGAATTTGCTTCGTAAAGTTTCAAAAATGCTAACATTTCAACTTTTAGGATAATAAAATTGTGATTATTTTTTGCTATTCGGGTAAATCAAAAATTAATTATTATACAAAGTCTTGAAGATTTCAAGACAATTATGAACAAAAATTTCTTCAGACCAAAGTGAAGAGTATCATGTTATGTCTATACAGTCGACTCTGGATTATTTGAAGTTGGAGGGACCAATAAAAAACTTCGAATTATCAAAAGTTCGAGTTATGAAGGGTAAGATAAAAAATCAAAAACTACACAAAGAGAAATTTTTTTCTAACACATTTCAATTTTAAACTATATAATGAAACAACAATTGTATATACAAGGGGTGATCAAATGAAAAGGTACGAAACGACATAAAAATGAAACAGTTAAATATTTGCATATTCCGCCAAGGGAGAATGTAGCGAGACATCTCGGGATGCCATTGGAGACTCTGACTGGGATCGGATCATGCGCGGGTGCCCGCATGCGCAGGAGAGAGCAAAGGCTCTTATAAAAAGCGGCGTCCAAATGATGCGAGCGCAGAATTACTCGAGCACAGAAAAAGCATTAACTCCGATGTGTACTGTGAGACACTCCGACGCCTACGCAGGTCCATCAAGAACAAAAGACCGGGGCTGCTCACGGAGGGTGTGGTTCTGCTCCATGATAACGCGCGTCCACACGTCTCCAGAGTCACACAAATGGAACTGGACAAGTTCCAATGGGAGACGTTGGACCATCCGTCCTACAGTCCGGACATGTCACCCTGCGATTTCCATGTGTTTGGTCCACTGAAGAAACACCTGAAAGGAAAGCGCTTCAACTCGGACGACCGTACTCAAGGACACTGTGAAGGACTGGGTCTCGTCACAGCCACAGGAATTCTGGGAACAAGGAATCCTGCGGCTTGTTCATCAGTGGGATCGTTGTGGCTCAGGCCTATGGTGTATATTTTGAATAAAAGTCTATATTTGTACCCACCGTGTCGTTTCGTACCTTTTCATTTGATCACCCCTTGTATGTATAAAATTATTTTAAAGTATTTTTAAAAGTACATATTACACATAAGTTAAAAATCCTCTGTATTAAAATAATACATTCATACACAATCCTACGCATCTCTTCTTCACAATAGCGAAACATCGTTTCTGAACATATGTGTAGCAAGACCACATGTTAAGCGAAAGATATGGACGGCTGACAGCAGGTGTGGTTGGTCTATTGTCGAATTGAAGAAAGAAAACAATAAAAGTGTCTTTTCGACTGAATCACTAAGAAGGTTATCAAAGGGGCTTACGTTACATGAGAGCCATGCAGAGACAATAGAACACAGAACTTGTAAGCTCCAACCTGTTTGCTACAAGACGGTACATGATAGTGAGTGTTCGAATTGTCCAGAGTTTTATATGATAACTTCGAATTATCGCGTGTTGTAGTCTGGCCAGCCAAAGATTTTACTTCGACATATTCAGTGTACAAAAATGTATTGTTTTAGTTCGAAATATCAAGAGTTTTTGAATGGAAGGAGCGTATACTTCGAATTATCAAGAGGTTCGTGTTATCGAAGGTTTGAATTATCGAGAGTCGACTGTACATATACTTAATAAATATATAATTACGTGTGTGTATTCATGCAGTTACACTTTCAAATCTGCATTATTTAATGTACATCATTTTTATAATGTAAATTTGTGTTATTTCATACATTCTCCGACAAGTTTTTCATTGATTATCAGTTATTTACATCACAGCTACATATTATTCCTGGAACCATCACCAACGTAAAGAATTAATCGATACTTCCAGGCACTAGCACAACTTCTTGTCGCGGTAATAAAATGCTCATTGTTCTACAATATTCATCATTATAATAAGAATCATTTTACTTTTATAAAACGAATATATAAAAATTTCAAAACCAGTAAAGAATATTATGCTTATTAAACGTGAATAGATGCAAAAAATAATTTTTCCAAACTTAACGTATAAGCAGAACTTTTTTAGGAAGTATGAATTACATGTGACTGTTAAAAATTGATTTATCTCTGCAACTATTTATCAAACTCATAATTTCTAATGTATAGCAGAGTTCTGAAGGATACCATACAAAGCCTAGTGTTCAGAATTAGATATTATACTAAATGACGAAAATATTATAGATTATTAACGTTTGTATATATATATATATATATATATATATATATATAAAGAAAAGATGAATTTAATTACCTCTCTTGATGAGTTTTTCGTGTCATGTGTGAAAAAGGTGATCTCCCTTCTTACGAAAAAAATATCAATTTTGAAAAACATAATGACAAATGGATGTTTTCTCTTTAAGCGACATTTATTCTCTGTGATTTTAAAATATAACTGGAAAGAAATAATCTCATAAAAACTTTTCTTTTTCCATTAAATTTAACCACTAACTTAGGATGTATCGATATTCTAAGCATTAATAAGGAGCTCGATTATTTGCATTACATGTTCTACAATACAGAAAACATTTCATGCTATTTCAAAATAATTATTTTCATTATTATTTTTCTTTTCACTCTCTTACATCATTTTAGAAATTTTGATAAATTTAATACTAAACATCACAAATTTCAGGCAGTAATATTGTTAACTGAATACAAGTAATATTGAATGTCACATCAATAATATTGAATATTGAATGTCATATAAATATATATAGAGAGAATATATATATATATATACAGGTATAGGACAAAATAATAGGAACTCTCATTTAAAAATGAGTCGTACTTCAACCGCCCAGTAAATAGCTGCCACGTGTCGCAACAGTGTGCCACCTAGTGTCGACGAAAAGGAAGGTATCAGTCAAATATTTTACAGTGTGAAAGTTGCTTGAGAAAATTCTGTTCCCAGCTAAGCGGGATTATGTGCGACCTCTCTGCCGTGAAAAGAGGTATGGTAATTGGAACTTGCTTTTCTGGAGCCTCCGTGTCCAGAACAGCCAACCTTGTGGGTGTTTCAAGGACCACTGTGTCAAGGGTTATGACAGCCTACACAAACCTGGGTAAGGTGTCTTCTGCGAAGCACAACAGTGAGCGAAAGTTGAAGTTGAAGGACCGTGATAGACGGGTGTTGAAGAGGATAGTCACCCGAAATCGCAAGACTACACTGCCGCAGATGAACACCCGCCTTCTGAACCCCGTATCCATGAAAACTATTCAACGAGAGTTGCATGCTGCGAACATCCACGGCAGAGTAGCTACTTGAAAACCGTTAGTTTCGGGGTGGAATGCTGCAAAGAGATTACAGTGATGCCGAGACCACCTAAACTGGACGCAACTGCAATGAGAACAAGTCATGTGGTTTGACGAATCCTCATTTACATTATTCCAGACCACCGGACGTGTGTTCGTCTGGCGAACACCGACAGAAGCATTTCATGTTGATTGCCTGGTTCCAACTGTGAAACATGGAGGGGGTTCTGTGATGGTTTGGGCAGCAATATCTTCCCATGTGTTGGGGCCTCTCGTTGTCTTGAGGGGGATGATCACAGGTGACCATTATCGAAGCATTCTCGCAGATCATCTTCACCCTATGCTTCAGACTCTCTTTCCCGGAGAACGTCCTGTGTTCCAAGACGACAACGCCCCTGTTCACACGTCACGCTGTGTTCAAATATGGCTACATGAGCATGATGATGAAGTGGAACATCTAACCTGGTGTCCTCAGTCCCCTGATCTCAATATCATTGAGCCTTTGTGGGGTTATTTAGAGAAGTGCTCGGTTTCCACCTCCTCGCACACTATTTGAACTCGAGACTGTCCTGCACGCAGAATGGGTGCAAATTCCAATGAATTTTGTTCAAGAACTTTATTTTCAATCCCACGTCGAATGCAAGCAGTCATTCAGGCCAAAGGTGGCCCAACACCTTACTAATCAAAAATTTTCATTTTTTCACAGGTGTTCCTGTTATTTTGTCCTATACCTGTATATATATTTATATAGTCAAAATTCTCTACTAAAGAGAGAAGAATAATTATATATAATAATCACCAAAACTGAAAAAATCGGAATTGCAAGATAAACCAGACAAAAGGTTTTAGAAAGGATGTATTAGAAACTAAAAAAAAATAATTTAAGATATCATTATTAAAAGTGTTTTTCTATACAATAAAACGCAGATAAAATTTAATTATGCTCATAAAACTGCAAAATTTTTGTAGGAAATACAATGAATGTAAGTAAATAAATAATGGTTATCCCAGACATGTAATTATAGTAGAGATCAGTATTTTGTAAAGGTTAATAATTGAAGAGATAATTAAAGTCACACTATTTTGATAAGTAGTCCTCAGAACTGTATTAATTGAAATCAAAAGTTTTAATTAATACATTCCATGATTTATTGATTTGAAACGAATATATTGTATCATATTTAATTAGTTGTTCACTATTTTCTTAAAGCAAAAAAAAGTATAAAAACGATTGCAGAAGTAGCAGAGGCAATGTTATAATTATTCAAAAAATTTTAATCACTCAGCCATATGTTGGGAGGAAGAGGTGTTCAAAATCTTGGGTCCTTGATGTCAGGCTGATACATAAAGGGGAGCCATGGCATCCGAAGGTTTAAGAGTCACTAAATTAGGGAATTTTTGGGGGTATTTTAGATATTACGTCATAGAGTTCAGTGACCTTTTTGCTCAAATGCTAAAAATAAAAGAGTTCATTAACGAGTTCATTTACGTCACAGGGATATGGATCTGAAACATCCGAACAATAAAAGAAACATTTAAATATTCGACATTCAAAAAATCAAAATTAACAGACAAAATAAAGCAGTAATGTTATAATCAAATGTTCAAGTAATGAGAATAGTTGATTTAGAAACCATGCGAGAGTTTTAGGAAAATTTTTGGGCGTGAAGCTGTTGCTGGGAAATTGCATGTGTAAGCTATCTGATTATTTTTTCTATGAATATCAGAGAAATGAATCCAGCCATACTGTTTAAACTTTTTTCGATGGGAAATACAATGAGACTAAAGATTTGAAGAATGGTATTCGCGTAATTAAGATACGGAGAAAAAATTTGTAATATTAGAATTTAGATTAATGTTAAGATAAGGACAATTTAAATTGATATTAAATTGAGAGATAGAGTCCTTATATATATGACTGGATTTCTTTAACGATGAAGTATTTTGGTCTTCTAAGCACGAAAATCATCATAAAAACTTCAAATTAGCTCTTGTTTTCAAGAATCAGAACTCGGTATTCATAAATAACTGTATTTTTACTCATGTTTACTTTCTGTGTATAATCTTTTTGATTTTCATTTGAGCGGGTAGATGGAAGCTCTTGCCTCAGAAACGATTTTTATTTCAACGAAAGGCGTGTAACTGCGCCACCTTTCTTCAGGTGTGTTTTGAGTCGAACCTAAAAGATCAGTGGAACAAAGAACAGGTAATAGTGCATGATTCAAGTGATATTCGCTGTTTTTCGTCTTGCAACTCAAAGTAAATCAATTCAACTATATTTAGTTTTAAAGATAAGTATGGTATAAGGATTTTTAGACAGCAAAAAAGATGAGAACTATAAACAGTTGGTGAAAGAATTCCTACAAAATTTTCATGACCTTGGATGCTATGTCCCCAAAGATCCATCTTTTACATTCCCATCTTGATTTTTTTCTCTAAACACTGTGGAACTGTAAACAATGTGAACTCGGTTAAAGGTTTCCTCAAGATATCACAGCAATGAAACGTATATATCAGGGTCGTCGGGATGAATCAATGCTCGCAAACTACTGCTGGACAGGGATAACTCGGAATACTCGGGCTTCGATATACAAGAGACAATTCAAAAGCAAATGTCCATAGGCAATAAACTAAAATATACTACTGATTTCTGATTATGAACACGGTTTCTAGAAACATCACTTATTGTACTGTATGTATTAGTCAGTAATGTTTTGTTTTTCAAATTTACCAATAAATTAAAGGATTAGCTGTGGTATATCTAAAAACAAGAACTAATAAATACATTTCATTGACATATTCGCTTTTGCAACCCAAAATTAGTAAGAATAGGCTATTTAAAACTAGGAAACAGACAGAAAGTTGTTTTTTGTTGCCTAGTGTTATCAGAGTTAGATGCTTGATGAAACATTGAAGTTATTGATGGGTCAGTCTTTTGTTGATGGTTAATCCAATTTATTGTGTTGTTGTTTCTTATGCCACTTGATGTCAACTGCGTCAGAACCAGGCCCACGAAATTTATTATTGCAAGGAGTTAGATGTACGCCTGTTGTTAGCCGTAACCTTGACCACCATACAGGTGAC
>BMAO01024518.1:0-40868 GCA_019973975.1 Trichonephila clavata
ATGAGGAAAATATTTTGATAAATAATAAGTAAAATTAATGATACTGTATATATATTAGCTTCAAAATATCAGGAGCTCTGAATATATAGAAAGGCACAAACTGATAAGTAAAAATTAAAATTCAAGTTATCCTCATAGAACACATAAATTATTCATAATAAACATCGATATGATTTATGAAACAAAAATCAGAATGCATAGTAAAAATATAGTTACATTAGCATAAAAAAACTAGTTAATATAAAAACCAATGCCATCGAATCCTTATGGAGTTTTCTTTACCTGGAAATTTTACTACCAAGCATTTAGAATTCAAGTCAAACCCTAATCGGTAAATGCATCGAATCGAAACCAAATCGGAACCGCACAAGGCAGGTAATCCAGCAGATATTTATTTCTCCAATTCGATTTTCCATGTAAATGTATCCCTTCTCTTGTCCAATATTGGATGACAACAATAAAACCCCGATTCCTTTCCTATATATGGCACAGATAGACGGTGAATGTACGTACTTCTGGAACCAATCCTACATGCTCCTAGTACCGAAGAAGAGAAGATCTAATTAAATCTCTTTTATGGCGACCTAGTGATGTATGTTCGGGTAAATTGGGAGGGGGGGGGCACTCCCGAAATTGAAAGGGTGAAGAGATTATCTTCGGCCAATAAGCATCCTAAGGAATGTACTAGGCAAAGCAGTGGATTCTTTAGATGATTTTTATTGGACCCCTTTTCATCTAGGGACAGAAGATCTTACTATTGAACAATTCTTAACCCATTATAAGAGGTTGGCAAGATGGATGTTTGAAAGAATTTTAGAGAGATCAATAAAAGGCTACAGAGATATTGAATTTTCGAAAGCGGTTGTGCCACAATGGAGAAACCTTATTCGTGTCTGAGGCAAAGAAAAACTACACCCCTACCTTTAAAAAATAACGCAAAGTCTGTAAATAGTGGAGAAAAAGTACATCTGGCAGCGGTTTCCGATACGTTTATAGCTTCCAAAATAATATTGATTATATTTTATTTATGGTAAGATTCCTTTCGTATCAAATACAAAGAATAAGAAGTTTCCCTATTCAAGTATAGAATTTGTAAATAAATTAGAATATTTTTAACAGAATATTTATATTAATATAATATATCTATTATATAAAGAAAATTATATTATTTCACACTAAATAGTTTTAAAAATATATACAATTAAGTAAATAATTGATTATTCTACATGCTTTCTGTATTAATCCATACATTAATATTGGAGAACGCATCGATAATTATGTATACCCTTTTTTAATTTTTAAGCATCATATATATGAGTATGTGTGTTTGTTTACCACACACAGCACACAAAGCATTAGCTCCATTGAGCTAAAAATAGTTGTATAGAATGAACTTGCAGAGAAAAAACTAAATAGAACAATTTCCATGACTGATTTAATTTATAGTTCAAGATGCTATAGTAAAAGAAAAAAGATATAGCATAATCTCTCTCTCTCTCTGACTTAAATGTACGCTGATACTTATCATGGCAAAACTAACAAGGTTCCCGAATAGTGTCCTGTGGCGTCAATAATAGCATGGGTTGTTCCTTATACTTGTGCATAATGATGTTTGATTGCAGTAACATAAGGCTTCCTGAGTTTAAAGCTGTATTAATTCAGGACAAATAGTTACTGATGAGTGTATACTAGTTCCTAATATATCCTGACGACTAGATCAGATATGTCAGAAAACGCCTTTGGAAGATTGGGTCTTAGTATCGTTCGCTAAGCAAACCCATAATCTAAAACATCCTCAGCATACTCATCTTCCAAAATTAATAACATCATAGACATTATACTCACACATATATCTACATAAATATATAATTATAGTTTATTAGATGCTGTTAGTTGATGTTTAGATAAAATAAAAATTAGAAGAATTAATGTGTAAAATTACGTAACTGATATAGTACATTTTGGTACTGAGGTGATTCTTTTTAGTGGTGATAGCAAAAGGCTTTCAAAATTTAAGCATCCACATTTTAATGACAAACTGCTGAAGCGGAGACAAGAAAAGTGTACAGTACAAACAAAAATGAACAAACACGCACACATTTAAGACAGTCACAAAAAAATTCCTGTTTCACTCCCGATCTTTCATCTATTTACAGTCTTAATCAACCGGAAACTATTAAAATCATATGATTTTTGGTAAACACCTTTCTGATTGGTCCGAATCCAAGGATGATGTAAGAATGCATCGCTCTGATATAAAAAAGTTAAGGTTTATTTTTTAGGAGATAAAGTTCTGATTCTCACCAGGCAGGAAAAATCAATATGAATTATCCCGTGAAGTCTCGGAGGACTCAAGGCCCCAATAGATTAAAATTCCTGGAGAGAAATTTTAAACAAATTATCTCTCTCTATATATAACGAAGAACAGCGAATCACTCACACCTCTCGATATCTTTAGAATAACTAAAACTGCAGAATTGAAATTTGATAGGAATGTTTCTTTCATGGAGTAGACATCCGCTAAAAACAATTTTTGCGAAAGTCGACCCTGAATAGACGTTGCAAAGATTCAAGTAGTGTGTGTTGCAGATAAATATTTCTGTTTCTTAACTATTTGACCTAGACTTGAAATTTGCCAGACACGTTCCTTTCATGGAGTAGGGATTCGCAACGTAAGAGGTTTTGCAAAAACCGACCCAAAGGGGGTTGCGTTGAGTTAAGAGATGGGAAAAATAAAAAAGTTATGTGTTTCTACTGTTAGACCCTATTACTTGTAAGCATTAATTGCAAACAAGAAAATATTATCAAAAATTTAATTGAAAGTGTTCCTTTAGTATATTTATTTCAAGAGACGCAGAAAAACTAAAGTAATTACATACGAAACAAAGAAACAGAATAAAAAGAACATAAATTGAAAAGGACGTTTGAACACAACCTGCGGTTTTTATGTGTGATGTAGAGCATAGGTTCTCAACGTGGGTGATAACGCCCTCTTGTGGGCGTTTGAGGCTTTCAGGGGGGCAGTAAAAGACCCAGAATAAGTTGGGGATTTTGAGATGGTATGGAGGGGCACGGGCAGATTAACGAAATACAGTCTAAAAAAGACTACAAAATACGCTTATTATGTACGAACAAAAGTAAACTTTAATAATGGTTACTTTATGTTAATTGTATGTATTTAAAATTGTATATTCGTAGCAATAGCTATTTCAGATTTGCAAGTAAAAATAATTGGGGGCTTTAAAAAAACTAAATTACAAAAAATATATCCTATAAGTAATAGAATATTTTTTAAAAACTTAATTTGTGTTTTACCATGCATTATGCACGTTCTTATTTCACTAGTGTGGGAGGGGCGTGGTATCGAAATATTTACTAGAAAAGGGGGCACCAGTTCAAAAAATGTTGGGAACCTATGATGTAGAGAATACTACAAATATATATAAAAATGATATCAGTACATCCGTAGAAGAAAGGAGAAAAGCGACTAACTCTACTCTATCATCACAAGATCTCCTATAACATTAAGGATAAAGACATGAAATTTGGCTGACGTGTTTCTATAGTTGAATAGAGATCAGCTAAAAACTTATTTTACGGAAATACTCTTCTATGGGGAGGGAATGGTAAATTACTAAAGTGTACTGATAAAAAAAATCACCGTTCACTAACAACTCGACCCAGAGAAACGAAATTTGATATGCATGTTTTTTTTGTTGAACTGAAATCCGCTACGAACGGATCTCACAGAAATCGACCCTCAAAGGCGGTTAAGGGGCTTATTAATAAAAATAATCCGCTTTTGAACTATTAGGTTTAGATATAAAATTCAGCAAGCATATTTTACTGAGTAATGATCAACTAAAAATGGATTTAGAAGAAATCCACTTTGGGGAAGGAGTTACTGTAGCGTAAAATAGCTATTTTTATTTAAAAAATTATTATGTTTTAATTTTTAATTAAGAGGTGAGAATTATAAGAATGTTTTTTTAATTCAATCGAACGCTTAAGAAAACGGTATATATTCACACACACACACACACACACACACCATTATAAAATACCCAACGAAGCGAGAGGATAACGACTACGTATGTGTGGTATTTTTACTTGATCCATGTGATCATTATTATTAAAATGAGAGGCTTTCCTGAAGTTGACATCAAAGAGGCTTCTTTTGTGATAAGCAACTAACGTTTATTTTTACAATGTAATTTTGAAAACTAATCTACTTTTTCTAAAAAACCGCTACATAACGCTTTCCGCTCCTCGCTTCGTTATACTTCAGTTCAGTGTCTTGCTACCGCTCAGTTTCTTTTCAACAACTCCCGTCCCCCTCTGTTTTCAAGCTCGCTTCACATAGCGGGCGCTAGAGGGCGCAACATTCTCCCCACTTGAGTTTTGGAACTTCTAGGAGAAAACTCAACAAAGAACTAAACAAACTGAAAATATACTAAAAAATATCATAAGCATACAATTATCTGAGAATGATACAAAAAGACATTAGGATAATACAACAGAATTCAAATTCTCAAACTAAAACATAGAGTGAATATTCCATGAGAAAAAAAAATATAGTAAATATCAGCAATAAAATTACTTCAATATAAATTCACAAAATTATAATACTAAAATTGTTCAAAAGGATATTTCTATTTCAAGTCCAAGTTAATGGCTTTTGTACTTTCGGTGACTTCTAAAGGATACAGTCTTTGGACAGGTCTGAGTAAAGTTCCTTTGCCTGTTTTTAATTTCACCAGCCTTGTACGTCCATCTCTTCCAGGAAAGAGTTCGATGACTTTTGCTAAGGGCCAGTAAAGTCTCTTTTTATCCTCCCTACCAATTAATACGATGTCTCCAACTTTGATTTGATCAAGTCTTTTAGGGATGGATGACCGCAAAAATCCCAAATATTCGGTTCGAAATCTTTCTTTTAGTATTTGTCTTAGTCTCTGAACATATCTGTATCTCTTATTGATATTTGTCTTGTCTATTTTGTCCAGATCGGCCACATCATTGTTTGGGAGATCTTGAAGAAAAAAGGATGGCGTTAAAGCTTTTAAATCGGGTTCTTCTGACAGGTATGTCAAGGGTCTATTGTTCATAACTGATTCACACTCACAGACAAGAGTGAACAGTTCTTCGTATGTCAGAGTTGAACGTCCTAAGTTTTTCCTGAGAAGGTCTTTTAATATTCCAATTAGCCTTTCCCAGAATCCTCCCCACCATGGGGCAGATGGAGGGTTGAACTTCCATCTTATTTGGTTAATCTCAAATTCGCGTTGAATTTTTGTCCAATCAAGTCGCTTCAATGCTGTACTTAAGCCTGTAAAATTAGTTCCATTGTCTGAGTATAGAATGGATATTCTACCTCTTCTTGCGATAAATCTTCGTAATGCTTGAATAAAAGCATTTGTACTGAGCGAAGGTATTAACTCTAAGTGGACAGCTCTGTAAACAGCACAGGAAAAGAGGACAATCCAAACCTTCTCATTTGACTTGGTTATTAAGGGTCCGGCCAAATCCACACCGGACACTTCAAATACTGCTGATAGTCTGGTTCGATCTCGAGGCAGAGGTGGAAATGGAACCTCAAGGTTCTTCGTTTTTTGTCTTTTACAGATGATACAGTCTCTAATAACGGAGCTAACAGTTCTCTGACCTTTGATGATCCAAAATCTCTCTCGTAAAATTGTTAGAAGAATGGAAGTTCCTGCATGCTTGTGAACTAAGTGTTCTTGCTCAATAAGTCGTTTGATCACTAAATGTTTAGGTGGAAGGATCAATGGAGCAATGAATTCAGGCAATTCATCTTCGTTGGCAAATCTGGACTTTAATCGGAGTATACCATCGTTATCAGTAAAAACTTGAAAGTTTTTCAAAGATTTTCTTCCTTCTTCATTAAAACACTCCTTTTGTGCTGAACGCAGTAGTGTTTTCTGAGCTTCCATTATTTCTTCTTGTGTTAAATTTGCATGCTTCCTTAAATTCTTAGCTTTCGGCTGAAAGCGTAATATCCATGCTAAAACTCCCACTATTTTTGAAAATTTCGAAATTCTTGTTGCTAATAGAGTTACAGTGGATTTAAATTCTATATTGCTAGCTGAGACGACAATTTTTCGCTTCTCTTTTTCAACTTCTTCTTCATTGACACTACCAAATGACTTAGGCCAGTCTCCTTTAGATTTCTTCAGCCAAGTAAGTCCTAGCCACCACTCAGATTTCAAAAGCTGTCTGGGTCCGCATCCTCTAGAGAGAATGTCAGCAGGATTTTGATTTCCTGGAACATGGAACCAGTTTTCAGGAGGAGTCAGCCTTCTTATTTCAACAATTCGATTGTTCACAAACACTGACCACTGTTCTTGTCTCTTAATCCAGGTCAACACTGTTGATGAGTCAGTCCAAAAATAAGAATTAATTTTCTCAATTTCGGTTTCAGAGCCTGACTCACGGAATCAAATAATCTCGCTCCAATAGTAGCTCCCATCAATTCAAGACGTGGGATCGTTATTTTCTTCATCGGAGTTATTCTTGACTTAGCTTGGAGTAACTGGACATTGACTGCACCATCAGAAGATTCGCATCTCGTAAATATACAAGCCGAATAAGCAGTCTGACTTGCATCAACAAATATATGGAGACTTAGGTTCGATTCTGTAGTTATTCCTAACCATCTTGAGATCTTAACATCACTTAAATATAGCGTAAACCTTTCAACCATGAAAGGAATTTCCTTTTTATGGTTTCATTAACTTCTGAATCCCAGTGGTCATTGTTCCTCCAAGTTTCTTGAAGTAAAAGTTTTGGTCTTATTAAAGCTGGAGAAATAAATCCAATTGGATCGAAAATTCGGCTTGTGAGGGACAAAATTTTCCTTTTTGTTAACGTTCCGGGTTCTTCCAGTTTTAGGGATTCCGAATCAATTTTTAAAGTATTCGAGTCTTTATTCCATATCAAGCCTAAAACATTTGTACTAAAACTTGAACGGGGGCAAACATGAAGTTTGTTGCTTTCCCAACCTCTTAAGTCAAATTTACCTTCTTTCATAATTTCTGTGGCTGCCTTCATAAATTTTTCTAATTCTGACGGGTTCTTCACGCTCATAACATAATTGTCTACATAAAAACTGCTTCGTAAATCTTCTAGCAGTTTTTCAGAATATTGTAACTTGTAAGTATCTCTTGACAAATGATGATGTATGACTGCCATCAATAAAAACGGGCTGCTGGTCAAGCCGAAAACTACTCGCCGGTGTCTATAAGTCTTGACATTATTTTTTTCATCATACAGAAAAAATCGCAGGAAATTTCGATCGTTTTCGTTGAGAGAGACTTGTAGGAATGCTCTTTTAATATCCGAAACTACACCTACTTCATACACTCGAAATCTGACTAAAATGGTGGGAATTGTCTCGATAAAGTTCATTCCAGTTTCTAAGCAATCATTCAAGGATGGGTAGTTAGGGATCTTGGCCGAGGCATCGAAGACGGGCCTAATTTTCAAAGAAGACATAACCAAGGTTTCTTTAATAACTGGACGATGAGGAAGGTAATGAGACTCTTGTAATGACATTTCTTCACAAGAAACTTCTTCAATTACTCCTTCTTCTACCCATTCTCCAAAAACTTGCTGGTACTTTTCTCTATATCCCGTTTTGTCTAATTTCTTATAAGTAGTATCTAACCTCTTGTAAGCTAACTCATAGTTATTGGGTAAAAGGGCATGATCTTTTTTCCAGGGTAAGCTTACTTCGTACCTTCCATCTGAATTTTGCTGAACACTATCTCGAAAGTGAATCATTACGGCCTTTCTCAAATCATCTTTGTTCAACAGGATCTCTAATACCGAGCAGCTCTAAGTCCCACAAGAATGAAACTGACAATTCCTGAGACAGCATACTAACGACAGTCATATTCACATTTTGATGTTGTAACTGAGGAACTTTTCCCATTAATGTCCAACCTAATTTAGTCCCCATGGCGACTAATCCAGACATCAATTCTTCTCGTTTTCCCGTAAATAGTTTACCAACAACGTCGGCTCCTAAAAGTATTTCAATGGGTCCTGAATCATTTTGAAAGTCAGTTATAAGTATTTTCTTTCGTTTCAATTCCCTCATCCAAGGTCCATACCTAACGCTAGCTATGTCGTTGCAAATTATATCTTGATCTAAAGCATTTAAACAACAGCTATATTTCCCGTCAAGGCTATAAAGATAAATTTTATAACAATTATGCCTTTGTGTTTCAGTTTTCCTACCCCCAAATAATGCGTGTGAAAATTCTTCTTCTCTCTGAATTTCAAAACCTAACTCCTCTGCGGTAGATTTTTTAATGTAAGATCTTTGGGAACCCGTATCTAAAATAACTCTAGCCTTACGTCGTGTCTTTTTTCCTTTAATATTAACTACAAGAGTTTGCAAAAAAACTTCATGCGTTGCACTTGTGTGCGAATACAAAGTGTCTGTAATCCTTTCATCAATATCATTATTACTTTGTTTTGGTATTTGATCCAATTTATTAACTTCTAAGTTAGGACACATTAATTTTAAATGTCTTTCAGAGCAGAGATTACATTTAATACTAGATGAACAGAGTTTTGCTAAATGACCTTTCGTTAAACAAATACGGCATATACCTTTACTTTTAATCACTGACAATTTTTCATCTAAAGAAATAAAATATGCTTTCTTACATGATCGAGTTTCATGATTTTTAAAACAAAACATACATAAATTATCATTTGATTTATGGCTAATGAACAATTCGGTTGCTGAGGGTTTTCGATGTCGAGAATTTGCAGGCGCGGCGTTTTTCCGCTCCGAGGAAACGTGAAATATGTCTGTTCTGCTTAACCGGATTTTCTCTTCAGTTTCGACCTCGTTTTTCAAAAAATGAATTATTGCATCAAGACTTGATAATTTTAGTTGGTTTTCCAGACTTTTTCTTTGCCGTTCAAATGAACGTAACACATTTATAGGTAATGAACTTTCAACAAGAGGATATAATATTACCCCGCACATTTCAGATGTTACTCCTAAGGAGCTCAAGGCTCTCAATTGAGTAGACAGTTTATTGTACAAACAACTCAAAGGATCGCTTTTATTCCTATTTGCGTTGTTCAAAACGAGCTTCAATAGCTCTCTAACATAAAAATCTATTAACAAGTCTTTTCTGCCATATCTGTCTTTTAAACTCTGTAAAGCTGAAAAATAGTTTTCATCAGTTATGGGAAAAGATTCTACAATTTCTCTTGATTCAGATTTTAATTTCATTGATTGGATTAAATAATGAAATTTATCCGCGTTTGTCAGATTCATATTTTCATGGATTTTTTTGAATTGGTTCCAAAATGTCAACCAATTTTTCAAGTCTCCACCGAATTTATAAAGCTCTATTTCGGGGAATCGTTGACATAATGTTTTAGTAAATTTATCATTTTGTGACTGCGAGCCGTTATTGGTAAAAGCAGTCTCGTTCTCCTTCGTAATCTTTTTCAAATTCTCTAGCGCACGCTTAGCTCGTAGCTGAATTCTCAGTGATTTTTCTCGGTATTCTTCAACCGCAATAAATTCATTTTCGAAATCTTGTGCGTTTTCTAAGCCATCTAAATAACCGTTATGAATTGTTTCTAAAGAGTCTGCTTTTTGCTTAAACAATTCTAAGCACATTTCAATTTCGTCATATTCGACGCTATCGTCCGTTAATGCGCTTTCTAACTTATTATACGCTTTTGTAAACGAAGCTCTTTGAGCGGTTTTGTTTCTTTTTATTATTTCCATTTCTACTATCTTAATTATTTAAATCTTCTAAACTGTATATTCAGTACATTCAATGCAAAAATTGATCATTCAAATATTTAAAACAAAATCAAATTTCCATGCATTAATATCTTCAAAATGTAAAATAATAAATCTTTGCCTACCTCTTTGTTGCCGTTTCAATCAAGCCGCCCACCCGGGGGCGCCATATTGTGGTATTTTTACTTGATCCATGTGATCATTATTATTAAAATGAGAGGCTTTCCTGAAGTTGACATCAAAGAGGCTTCTTTTGTGATAAGCAACTAACGTTTATTTTTACAATGTAATTTTAAAACTAATCCACTTTTTCTAAAAAACCGCTACATAACGCTTTCCGCTCCTCGCCTCGTTATACTTCAGTTCAGTGTCTTGCTACCGCTCAGTTTATTTTCAACAACTCCCGTCCCCCTCTGTTTTCAAGCTCGCTTCACATAGCGGGCGCTAGAGGGCGCAACAGTATGCATATGTTTCATTTTTTGTTATCTTTATTACTTATTTAGCTTTTTTTCACCACCATGTTGAATTCTACAATTAAAACCTCATTTATCTTTCTATTTTCTATTATCAATAGTGTTAAGGTATCCAAATACCCTAAAATTGTGAATTTTGACAAAAATTAATAATTTTTTTATGATTTTATTTTAAAAGCCATCTTATTAGCTTTATAAAAATACCAAGTTTATTATTTCCCGTTCACTAGAACAAGAACTACAAGTGTTTTAACAAAAGCAGGTGACATTACTTTAAGCAAGATGCCATACTTTAAAACGCATTTTAGTCGAAATTTGTTTTTTTTTTTAAGATATTCAATCGCTAAAAAGTTGTGAAAATAACTGAATGAGTTTTTTTGTGTATGTTCTATATAATGGTAGAAGTGTTTTAACTTTCAGATATATCAATCACTGTTTTATTACAAAATTTACAGCCCCTTATGTGAATAAAGCCACTTTTTTTTAAACGATTTCATGTAATAACAAAGATAAAGTGTTCTAGTTTTTGTAAAAATTAAAATATCTCTCATCCTGAAGGTCTTTTCAAAAATGAATAACATAGTAACGATCAGAATAGAAAAATTGAAAATCTGTTTATAAACTTTTGGTACAGAATGAGCCACGTTTATGGTTTTTTTTGTAAATTTTGGATCCATTTTTTTCCCATTTTAGTAATAATAATTTCTTTTTCTCTTTTTAATTTTAGCATATTTTTCTTAAAATGTACTAAGCAAATCTAAAAACAACAACAAAATCCTATTGTTTTTTTAAAAAATTGTCGCAAGCTGTCGGATACCTTAATTGCTCATTATGTTCGGCAAAATAATACTAATTCCGAAGTATACATCTTACTTAAAATTTTGTTGGAATATCTTATTTTTGGAGAATACGACTTAATTAATGCGTGGGCTTTAATCAGAATAACAATATTCTATGACGCTCTTCTCTTATTTTGTACTGAAAAACTTTGGCTTAATTTGGCCTTAAAAATAAAAATAAAAATTATTTGACTGCCTTATTATAATGAGTTTACTCAATTATTCCTATTTTTCTTTTTATTAAGAAAGATTCTCTGTATTTCAAAATAATAATAATCATAATAACAAAACGAATTCTAGCTGTGGTAGGTCCATTATGCAGATGGCTCATCTAGCGTAACAAGGCTGAGTTCGAAAAGACGCTGAAGTTGCAAAAGCTTCTAATGGATCATCATTATCAATTTCACCGCTCTGGAATCCAGTATAACATTTAATAATTGCTAGAAACTCTCCCGTATCCTTTTCTCATAGTAATTACAAAATGAGTCCGATTTTCCTCTAATTAATGGCTTAATGATATCGGTTTTTCTGTTTTGAATGGTGGCTGCGAAATGCTCGTTAGGGCTCGAAATCGGGTTTAAAATGAGCTCCGTGAAGAGATTTGAAACCGGAAACTAAAGGAGTTTTCCGGGGAGAAAAAGGAAAACAAGGCGAAATTCAATAAAAACTAATACAGGAAGTCTAGCCGGAAAAGTTTTAGTTTGTTAATGTGCAGAAATGGAGAAATTACGGTTGTTTTTAATCTTTTTCTCCTCGAAATTTCTGGAATGTGTGTTAATATAGTGTCCACTTTAAAACAAAGATTTATGGATGATATAAAAGTGTGCTTTTACTTTTAAATGGATTTTTAAAGGGTAACTAGGATTTGTGGGAAACTGCTTGTTTAAAAATAACCTAACTTTGATAATTGTTTGGAAAAAAACCATAAATTATAAGTACATGTTTTTTTTTACTTCAGTGCCTTTTCAAAATTTGAAAAATAATTACTAGTTAAAAGAACTGCTTGAATTACAAAAAAAGGTTATTGTATTGCAGAGTTTAGAAATTATAAAAAATAGTTTTTAAATAAATTAAAGAGACTTTAAATGTTTATAACTGTGTGAGAAATTATGTGTATTTTGCATGAATTTGAATCCTAAAATTTAGAAGCTGTTCTTGCTTAAGTTTAAATTTTAACATCAATTCTGTTAATGTTTCCTTTTCTTCATTATAGGTGTTGCTTTCTACAAATGTAAAAAGGTGCATTTCCCAGAGAAAACTATTTAGTTTTGCAAGACATTGTGCTAACTAAAGAGTATAAAGTTATCTCGTGGAACCCGAAAAAGAAAAAAATAGAATATTCACAATCTTGTAAGAAGTATATACATCAAAAGAAAAAACTTTTTAATATTCTTTTATTATATTATAATAAATTTTTTAAAAGTGTTGCGAAATAAAGTTATTATATAAGAGTAAAAATAAAATTTGGAGCTTGAATGAATAGGATGAGAGCGATAGATGCTTGCAAACTATATAAACTTCATAGAGAACGGGAATCCATTTCGCATACATATTTATTTCTTCTCGATTTTTTTATTGTGACTCGTGGAACCACTGGGTATGCCTTGTTGAACCCCAGGGTTCCATGGAACACAGTTTGAAGGCCACTCTCTAATCTGTACACACCGTAATTCCTGGCTACCCCTATTAGAGCCGATTTTATCAAAATCAGTTCTAAGGGATCTCTATCCCCCCCCCCCAAAATGGATATCAAATTTCAAGTATGGGAATCTAACAGTTCAATAAAGGAATTTTTATCTGTAACGCTCCGCTTAACCCCTGGCTACACTCCTTGGAATCTCGTTTCGGATAAAACCGTCCTTGGTGGATCAGTAATCAATAATAGAAATATGCGTACAAACTTCCCAGTCAGTAGGTTTAATTATCCAAAAAAAAAATTAATTTTGTGCCCAAGTAATATATTTTTCGGGGCCTATTTCCGCAAAACCTTTTTTAACGGATCTCTACAGCATGAAATAAACATGCCAGCCAAATTTCAAGTCTGTGCATATAATAGCTCCAAAAGAGGAATTTTTTAATAACGCCTTTTAAGAGTATGAGAATCTAACAGTTCAAAAACGGAATTTTTATATATAACGTCCCACTTAACTCCTGGATATACTCCTTAGAATTCAAATTCGGATAAAATCGTTCTTCGTGGATCAGTAATCCACAACAGAAATATGCATGCCAACATCCCACTCTGTAGGTGTAATACTTCAAGAAATAATTTTTTTTAATTGTGCACCCCCGTAACCCCTCCTTTGGGGATCGACTTTCGCAAATTTCCTTCTCAGCGGATCCATGAAACTCCATGATAGGAATATGCTTGCCACAAATTCGAAGTCTGTAGGTCTAATATTTGTGGAGATATATGAGTTATGGGTGACTCATTCAGTGATTGGGACACATTTCACCTTCATATATATATATATATATTCCCTCCACGAATCAAGCACAGACTACAACTCAACACACAAACAACAAAAATTCAATTTCAGAAAGAACACCTTTCATCTACTCCTTTGAGTAGTCGTGCGTTCATATTCTATTTACAGCAAAAATTCTATCAGATGCATCTAAAGATCACTGGAGCAGTGTCATTCTTTAATTCTTTAACGACCACGCCCTGTTATTCTATCACCAACAATTCCTCCTTTATCCAACAAGTACTCTGGATAATAACAAGTCCTGGAGCAAAAAATACATTCGGTTTCGTCGAAATCAAAAAGGAGTTGGCTGTTTTTCGCCAAAGTTTGGCATGTTGCGTGAGGAAGGTTTCGTGAGTAGGGTGGGGTAATTGGGAGGGGCTATCATGTACGCATACAACTCAACCATCAACTGAATGCCGGATCTGGAAAGAAACCACGTCATCAAAGGGATGACAAAAAAACTTTGAAAAAAAAATTATGTTTCCGGTATTATACTCAACTTGATTAATTCTGTCAACTCGTCCATGTAAATGTTACTTTCACGGGTAAAAATAGCATGTTAATTATGGAAAAGAGGCTGGTTTTGGCGTTGGTTAATGGGGTAAACTAATATTGACTTTCTGGGCAGTCGCCAACTTTGAATATACTGCGAACATGCATGCAAGAAAAAAAGTGTCACAAGCAGTTCTGTTTTTTTCCCCTAAGTGTTCTGATTCATTCTGAAAAAATGCATACAATGTTTCATTTTTGAAAAAAATTTCCAAATCATATCCATCACTTTTAACGATCGATTTAAGTTCTTTTAAACTGCTCTGAGATTTCAGTGTTGTTTTATTATAAAAGCTCATTAAAATATTATTTTTTAATAAAACAAAATTTATAAATATCAAAAGCCTGAAAACACTATCCTACTTGAAGACGAAGAAGTTGGCTTTAAATAATTTTTTACCTGTTTAGTCTTAATATTCTTCTTCTGTTTCATAAATTAACATTTTATTTTAAATAGTTTGACTTTTTTGTTATTCAATTCCTACTCTATTATAGCTTACTCTCTCTTTCTAGATATTGATGTATATTTATCTTGCTCAAATTTTCAATCGTTAATAAAATACTTTGTATTCATCCAATCAAGTTCAAATAATTTTTTTTAAACTGGTACTGGAAGACACTTGATGTTAATACAGTTTTTTCATATATTAATTAATTAATTACCAGTTTTGGAAGCCAACTTAGATTCGTCTCCATGGTTGTAACAATGTAACTGTTAAAACAAAGACTAAACTTGACTTCGAAAACCGGTTTTTTCAGCCAACTAGCCAAACCGGGTGTGCATTGTTACAACAATGCAAACAAACCATACTCTTTTTTTAATTCCTACTATTAGTTCACACTCTTTCCCTATATATATATTTATTTATTTGTCCCCCAAAAAAACCTTGTTCAAATTTTCAATTGTTAATAAAATACTTTTTATTCATCCATTCACAAAGTAGGAATTGACTTAATTTTTATGTATTACTTTCTTTATCCTTTAATTTGTTTTTCAAAAAAACGCAACAATCTAAATTTGGCTAATTTTTATACATAAGAAAATCTTCTTGATACTTGTATATTTTGTATAGACAAGAAATCCAATAACAATTCATATAAATTCACGTGAAAACTAAATGTTTCTAGGATTCTTTGTACATGTAAACTAAAAGTTCATTTTACATTCTAAATCATTATTCTGAATAATTTAAAGACCTTTTAGCAAATAAGAAAAATCCATTATTTGTACGGTTTGTGACATTTATGTAAAGTTATCACGACTATTTAGAAAACCAGAAAAATCTATCAATTCATAATTTCATGTTCCAATTTTCTATGAATCTTCACAGCAGTAATTATCGTATTTAGTCGAATCTAAGCCGCACTCTAAATCCTCAAAATGATTTTGCGAAAAAATTTTGTCGTCGATTCCAAGCTGCACCCCAAATTTTCTACACATTTTTGAGAAAACTTTTTACTAAAATTAGGTAAAAGTGTTCATCAATATATATATATGTATATATATATTGTGTTTTTTGTGTAAAAACTTACAAAGATATACATGAACCTACATTGAATCTAACCGTCAGTATCATGTTGCAAAAATGATTCATCACTCTGATTGTCACTTTTGAATTGGTATCTCTTCATTTCCCCACACGGTGGCGTTTTCCGTGCATCCAATGCATTTATTATGCAACAATTTTCGAAAAGGTTGTAAAATACAAGGGGTGATCAAATGAAAAGGTACGAAACGACACGGTGGGTAAAAATATAGACTTAATTCAAAATATACATCATAGCCCTGAGCACAACGATCCCACTGATGAACAAGCCGCAGGATTCCTTGTTCCCAGAATTCCTGTGGCTGTGACGAGACCCAGTCCTTCACAGTGTCCTTGAGTACCTCGTCCGAGTTGAAGCGCTTTCCTTTCAGGTGTTTCTTCAGTGGACCAAACACATGGAAATCGCAGGGTGACATGTCCGGACTGTAGGACGGATGGTCCAACGTCTCCCATTGGAACTTGTCCAGTTCCATTTGTGTGATTCTGGAGACGTGTGGACGCGCGTTATCATGGAGTAGAAAAAAATTCCTAAATAGGAACATACAATGATGTTTAGGATACACTTAATACTGCAGATAAAATGTGGAGAATGGAATTAGTCATCCATGCAAATGGCCAGAATGAATGATTACATTTTTCTTTTTGTAAAGTTTGGAAACTCAGTTTCTCTCCTTCAACAAATGTTTTGCCTTCGAATCTAAGCCCTACCTGATTTTCAGTAGCATTAACACTGGAAAAATAGTGTGGCTTAGATCCGAGTAAATACGGTATATATGAAAAAAAATTGATACTAGAAAATAGTTTTTTGTCCTGAATAACATAACCATACGTCGTGTTTTCAAGTAGTCTCTATCTGGTCCACCTCAAGCACAGCCAAAGTATCCAATTTTCAGAGAAAAATTTTTCGAAAAAGTTTGAAGAAAAATGTTCCGACATTCTTTTAAAAAAACTATGTATTAATATCTCGTTTATTTTCTCCTAATCAAAAACTATCGTCAAGTATGTACTATGATATACAAACCATAATGAAGAAACTTTTTCGTGCATGTTCGAATACAATAAACTTGCTTAACCACTTGCGTGTAATGTAGCTACTAGTGGATACATGCTATGTATAGGGCAAAATTCCATTATAACCTCACGTGGAAACACTTCTTGTTTTGTTGTACAACCAATGTGATCATCACAGGAAACATTATCAGGTAGATTTTCTTTTAATACGATTGTATAAAGATACAAAAGTTAAGTTACAAAATCTCAGGGCTACAAAAATTTGAAAAAATAGAAAAGATTAAAGTTGTAAATCTGTGAAATTACTTGAAATATTCTTTGGAACAAAAAGCTTTTCTAACTACTTTACATAAGTGTATTTATTTCATTTCATTTTGTGTTCTGTTTCTTCATTATTTTCATCACAAATAGATAAATTCGTATCGTAACTGTTGTATTCATCAGTTTCCGGCAAATATTCTCATTCAGTATCACTTTTGTTGAAATCTATCGACGAGCAACAGCATGTTGGCAAGAAAAATTAAAAATAAACAGCAATAATAATCATACAAACTAAAGAAAGTGAAATGAAACACTAACAAAATAGCACCTTAGTCAGTGTCAAAGGAAGAATGAAATGTGCATCATAACGTCAAGGTTAGTATCCCCAGAAATCACCGATTTCTGGGGATGCTAGAAAGAGCCGTCAGGTACGCAAAGGGTTAATAGCTGTTATTTTTTTTTTTCGAGTACATCTTGAGAAAAATGAGTAAAATTTGAGAGTTACCTTTAAAGAAATAGTATTTAGTGGAGAAAAGAGAGGATTATTCTATCAAAAATAAAATGTGTTAATGAGCACAGAGTATGTTTTTTTAAAAATGTCTAATCCACACTTAAATTTTGCTGATTTCCTTAATGAGTTTTATTTAAATAACTAAGATATTAAACAAAATTGTTGTATTCAAAAATAAATTTTCGACTTCAGTTTCTGGTTGGCTTGAATTGGTTAATTGTCTTTGCTCAAAGAGCTATGCAAGGGTTACTAGAAATGGGATTCATTACTTCGAACTACGGTTAAGATATCTTGAACGATAACCAAATACCATGGTAGACATGGCATCAGTGGCTCTATTGAATTAACATGCAATTGTACACATTAAATTGCATAAAACTCTTTCAGGGAAATCAGAATTTTAATTCAAGGATTCAACTTCAATGCCCCGGTCAAGAAATGTACGATTATGGCAAATTGCATAACCTGATACTGATCTTCATACATGCTAAAACAGTCGTTAGCCGCGGAAGCCTAGTGGTCAAGGACTCATGGTTGGTTTGTCATGAGTTCAAGCTTAGTACCGCTGAAGACACGCCGCGTGTAGGGGAGCGAAGCACGTAAAATCTGTCAAGTGCTCAAACGCCCTCCCGATGATTTGGTGTGACAGTTAGGAGAAAGGGGTGTCGGTGCAGGCCAGGTCCTCGTTACTTGACCATAGTTCAGAATGACGTGGTTCGTCGCCGAAAGCCCTCGTGTAGCTGAACAGTGTGACGCTAATATTCACTCCCTTATGAATCAAATAATAAAATTATTTTTCAAATAAATCACTGCAAAAATTATTTTGATAATTAAGCTTTAACTTGGCAATACAGTTTTGTTTTTTCGGTTTTAGTACTGTTCTTGGTAGTATTTTGATCAAGCTAAACCTACTTTTTATGCTTTTTAAATGTATTCTTCTTTACTTTAGTTAACGTTAGCATAGCTTTTAGATAAATAGCCTGGTATATTTTAGGACAGTTGATATATAAATGAAATTCTACGCGATATTTTATGGCAATGAATTCACTGGCTAAGTTGGTGTGATTAATCTTTTTTTTTTTTTTTTAGTTTTTTCATTCTCAAAATATTTGAAAATGTATACATCTTTGTTTCAAATAAAAAGACATTTAATGCCATTTATCAAGATATCACTATTATAGCTCATATTGTAGCTGATCTATAACTTTTTTTGCTAAAATATGTACTCATTTTAGTTTTCATTCATCCACTTTAAAAAAATATTTCTAGTGTGATTATTTTCTATTTTAGTGTAAAATGTTTAATTTTGCTAAATCATTTTTTTCGTTTTGGAGTCAAATTACACTTCGCAGAAAATTTTTAAGAACATCAAAAGTTTGTCTCTCTTTTGATTTTTAAAATATATTTTATGTTTTTGATATGTTGTACTGGACCGAACTTGTTACTCATCAAAAAAATGTGGGGCTTGCTAGCTAAATCGTTGAGCTTCACTTTTTAAGAAAACTAATCCTTTTAAAGAACATGTATTTCATCTAGTGAATAAATAAAGTTTCAAACGAAATGAATTTTCTAAAATTTCACTAATACAACATTTACAAAGAGTGTTTATAATACTTATAAGAAATAACTACAAAGGATAGTAATAAGGAAATCATATTATCCAAATTCCTAAAAGAGTGCTGTACTTATTATATTTCTGTTATCCTTCATTCAATATTTGCAAAATGATTTTAAACTCAGAAGGCCAATAATTCAAAATAAACAAGCGAGTTCTAGAAATTGCCAACCCCCTTTAAAATCACCTTCCACTTATCCAACTCCGCAGAGCTTACCAATTTAATTTCGAGTAGCCATCCGTTACCCACATTCGCAGCTTCACACCCACAAGAGTTCCCTTTCCAGCCATCTGGCTTCCAAGGGCGCTTAAAACATTGCTATGAATTATGAAGTGCGATAGAAATTATTTTCCAATTTGCGGGAAATGCGTCCGGGAAATTACAACCCCAGGAAAACCCTCACTGGCACGCACGAGAGAAGAAGGCTTTGACCACACCCCGAATAAGAGTACTTTCTGGGAGCCGAAAATGGATACATTCTAATTTCGATCTTTTGCAATCAATAACGGTAGTTTATCTAAGTCCGTGATTACGGACCACCCCCCGGGGACCTGCCAAAGAGCAGGTAAAGGGGTTTGGGAAGGGCCTTTGCTGGAAAATGCGTGTTAGATTAAAATATGCCTCTTCAGATTAATCTCTTGCTCCACCTTGACAACCATGATTAGATTGGGTGGTCCCATGCATTGTTGTGGAAGATATTGCGAATCAAGAAGTGCATAGGATTTTCAATTAAATCTGAGATTAAATATTTCATGCTTGTAGATGCTCATTAACCATGATTTAATAACTGATAACTTTTCTTTTAGAAAACTTTCAAAGTAAAACACGTTTGGGTTTTGTTTGTCTTCCTTCTTTGTTAGAATGTTCCTTGCTGTGTTATTTACCCGGCACATCACGCACAGGGTATATGATACCCACCGCCAACCTTTTTTGAGACTCCATCTAAGCCTTTTTTGA
This sequence comes from Trichonephila clavata, assembly GCA_019973975.1. NCBI lineage: Eukaryota > Metazoa > Arthropoda > Arachnida > Araneae > Nephilidae > Trichonephila > Trichonephila clavata. Next base: position 20,035 of record BMAO01024518.1, read on the forward strand.
AAAATGAACAGTTCCTCCTGTAGCTGAGACTTTAAGGTCACATCCTTTGAGGGGCCTTAGTTTGTAAGTGAATTCTAAATATATATATTTCGATACCGCCTCTTCGGGTATGTCATACCCTGCACGTGAATCACAGTTACATTTCTAAATGCATGCACTCGCTTTAAAATCTTTCTTATGCAAGTTCTCATTATTGTAGTAATGATGAAGAAATGTGATATTTAAGTAATTTAATAGATACAGTATTTAATAGATGCAGTGCAACAGTATTTTCGGAATAAGAAAGTCACTTTGCGAGGAGAATGAGGAAAAACCGAATGTTGAAGAGTATAATAGCAAGTAGACTTCTCTTCTGAAATCTATCCAGATCATTTAAATGAAGTAGCAATTATCGTCCTTGTGTGTGTATGTTTGATAAATGACCACGTACATCATATTCAATGGTTAGAAAATGTAATGTATTGTTAGCCTATGACAATATTTTTTTTGTTGAACTTTGCGACAATAAACGTGCAAATTACTTTGTTAAGTACTCAGTAACCACCTACTAAACTTCGAACCAGACGCTTATTTCTGAAGTATTTTCAATTTCGACTTACAGACGAATGTAAAAAAATGTAGAAACCAGCAAGCAATGCCTCTACGAAATTTTAAAAATGTATAAAATCAAGTGAAAGCATCGCAATCACTTGTGACGAAGACTAAAGGAGTTTATAAGCAATGGACTGAATGTCCTAATAAAAAGAACAGGAAAAAACTAAATTTACGTGTGAAAAATGTAATAAACATATTGCATTTCCTACTCTTCTTTTTCTTCACCTGTGTATGTAAATTTTACGGTAAAAACACAATGTAAACACCCTTGGGTATGAGATACCCTGCGAGTGAAATTCTGTTCGTTTTTTTTTCGAGCGAGGAATAATTGGTTAAGCTAACGCTAAGGTACATTCATTAGAAAAGTACCATACGAATTTAAACGACTGTTAGATGTCCCATTGAAAACCTGTGCAACCTCTCATACTTTTAATGTAAAGGCAACGTGAAGATAATTTGAGAAAACCAGATTTAACGCACATCAGCTTCAGATGCATCTTAAAACTGATTGTTTTGGAACCATGATATCTGAATTGGCTACCCAATGTTTTTTATTCCATTTCCCTACTAACTAGGTTACCATGTTTCTAATTTTTGGATTATAACAGGTAAATGTTAAGGATAGTTATGTGACGAGTATGTGGAATGAATGCGTTAACTTCGACACACGTAGAACGTCTCTCTCTTATCATTGTTCATACTAGTTCTATTAGTTAGTTCATATAGTTTAGTTTTTATGTACTGATTGATTCAGTTATTTGGAAACAAATATTTCTTCTTTTTATGATTTAGTGTTAACATACATATTGGATTCACTTCATTACATTTTGAAATGTTATTTTAATTACTTTTTCTAAATTTGTGTTTTGGCTCAATTATGTTCTCCAGGCTACATTAGAAGTTTCTGTAAATTGATTTTCTTACAGATTGATGCTGAATCCTTTCACACGAAAACCAACTTTTGTTTAAAGAGTAATAATTTAAAGGTAAACAAGCAAATTGTTTGGCACTTGTGTTTTGACTCGAAATTTTTTTCTGTCAAAAAACATCGTGTAGAAAAACTAGGAATGGTATAAATAAAAAACATCTCTCAAGCCTTTCTCGTGAAAAGTTTGGAAAATGAAAATAGACACTATTTCAAGAAATGACAACTTAACTGTGGTAAAAAAATAATAACATCTTTCGCCATTGTGGCCTTTCAGTGGATAGTAAAATTATTTTTCGACACTTCTAAGGATCAGCGAACACTCTTAAAATCATCGGGCTTATCTGAAATATATCCTTTTGCTTACAAATTTCTTATTAAATCATAATTAGAGCTTAAAAATGCCCTTAGCACATTTGAACTCTTAAAAGAATTTCACAAGAAAAGAGTTTTGTCGGAAATTAGCGAAAATTTCTCAATGTAGGTATTAACAGCAGTCTGAATCTTCTACAGATGATATTTTTATCTTACGTTCCGATGTGAATTTTGGTTATTTTTGTATGTTTGACCTAAAATATTTTATTAGTTTAATTTTTATCACCATGTGTAGCAACTATGGTTTAAGTATTACACATAGTCTTTTTTCCTTGCAAAATAGTTTTAAATTGGTGTAGCTTCCAATTTAAATCTATACTATAAGACATTATGGGTTAAAGTAGTGAGAAATAACTGAATTGTGTATATGATATTGATACATAATGATATACATAAATGAATGTTTAATAGATACGAAATATGCATAAAACATGATTATGTAATACGGTATCAGAAATGTTAGATGAAAGTACCTAACAATCTCTTCTCAGAATGAGAAACATAACTATTCGAATATTTGATCTTTTTCAAATATGTATGAGACGTGTTCGAATAAAAGTGATTCGAAGCATTGTATGCAAACAGTTTTCAAAGTATTTTCGTGAATCAAACGCGATAGTGAAGTTATATGTACCAGCACGCACGTGTGCAAGTAATAACTGCATTTGTAAGGACGCAGCATTAATTTAAAAATGGCTACGTGGATGCGACTACGTCCAAAACGGGGACCAGCGAACTGTAATAGTTTTTAACACTGGAATGATGCAAGCCGTGGTGGATATTCATCGTAGAATGTCAGCTGTGTACGATGATACATGCGTGTCGAAGCCTACGGTGATGAGGTTGGCGAGAATGTTTAGCAACGGTCGACTGGAAACAAGGGATTTGTCGTGGCTTGGTCAAGCACACAAATGTAACAGAAAAGCTGAAAATGCACATTGAGACTGTAATCAAGGGAAATCGACTTCGAAACATTCGCGATGTCGCAAATGAGTTCAACGTTTCCATCTGTTTTTATCTGAATTGGTTCTATGATCAACCTACATTGTTCTTCGCGGTCAGCATGCGTAACTCTCTTAAGCAGTGGGAATCCTGCCTTAACCACAATGAGTGATTTCTTTTAACAAACTTTGTATACATTTCACTCATAAATATTGCTGTTTCTATCGATGTGTTTGTTTTATTTCTGCCCCTACGTATCTCATGGATACACGCTTCAAATCACTTTTATTTGAACACCCATTATAGATTGATAGAAAATAGCGAATAAGACAATCGAAGTAAGACAGAAAAAAGAAACACTTTTCCAGTTAAAAATAAGCTAACAACGCCAAATATTATTCGGGATTATCAAAATATTGTGCTGTGTTTGTTTTTTTAGTATTTCGGAGTATTTCTTGCGAATTAACTAACTATTGTGATTGATTGCACAATTTAACAATCATCCAAATGAAGAAGTGCCACCGAATTATTGCAAGATGGAAGAATCATTAATTGGGATAGATTTTGCTCCCAATATCACACGGTTAAGTTAAGTTTTGATTGAAATCTAGCATCTATATATGATACTGCGTGATGAGCTTATGCCAACTGGAAAACGGACAGAATAAAACAGGATTTGGAAGCTTACTCATTCATTTGACAGGTCTATTAAATTAGTTTAATTTTGATGTCTAGAAGTGATTTTGAGTTTTTCGAACTAGATGCAAATCAATCGCAGCATTTCTGTAGATTTTAATAACTATGTAAGGAAGGTACATACATGAAAATTTTGTGCTTTGCTATATAAAGATCATGGGGAAGCCCAAATTGTCCCAGCACGCATATTGACGTATTATTCGATAAAGAGAATCAGTCCTACCCCGTTCAGAACCATAAACACACATATATGATCACGAGTTTCTTCCTCCAGGGCCAGCGGTATCATATGTGATTGCATTTTCCCTGCTCTGAAGCCCACGATCACACCGGTGGGATTTCAATAGGAACGTTTTCATATTAATTAAAAAAAGGCATTAGATAGCGGTGAAAGTCCGTTTCTTTTTGAATAATGTTTCAATAGAACTTAAAACTTCAATATATGCTTTCGGCTTCATCATTTTAATTAGATCTGGAATATTTATGAATGTAAACAACTGCACATGCTTAAAGAGGCATAGCACATTTGACCCTTCTGAAAATAGAATTTTCAAAAACATTTTAAGAAATTAACGTAGATTGTTAAGTACATTGTAAAGCAAACCTCGTCGAAATCCGGCAATAATTACGCTCTCAGCACTAAAAAATGTAAGTATCAAAAAATACTTGACCTTTAGAAAAATGTAAAGAAACATATCTTTCGTTAGGTTCTGCTTAGAATTTTTTGATTTGTTATTTGTTTCACCAATATATCGTACTTACAAGAAATATAAAGTCTGTTGGTGACTCGCCTCGTACTTTTTAATCCCAGTCAAGTTATGAGGTTGACAACTCAATTTTACAACTTAGAATTACTGACCAAAAATATCTTACAAAATAAAAATTCAATATTGGTCTAAAATGAAGAAACATTGATATTTGATGATGGACTAGCTAATCGCCTAAATATTATGAAAATTCCGGGTTTTAAAATAAATTTTTTTTGTTATATTTCTGATTTTTTCAAGCATGAATAACGAGAGTGGAAATTGTTTATATCTCTCACAAGAAATGCTCCTAAGATACCGAGAATGAGAAAAAAAAAGCAGGAACCCTTTATGGAAAAAAAGCCTTAATATATGAAATGGATGCATTTTAAGTGAAAAAAGATTTATTTTAATGCAAAAAAATTATAATTTTATCTTTAAACTTGATTTTCACAGTTTATAAATTTCCCTCTTTCCCACAAGATTATAAAAAAAAGTATGGGTTGCAGAACTGCGATATTTTCTATTTATAATGTAATTGTATATCTGCATTGTGTATGCCTCAATTTTAGGGATTGGATTAGTAGAATTTATTTTGTAATGTGATAAATTCTAAAAAAATAGTGATTTTAATTTTTAAAAAAAACTAAAATATGATTTAAATTTAAAATTGGAGGTATACAGAATAGAAGCATTCTTAAGTTTTTATTTTCTATAAAAATATAGAATCTGCCTTTAGTCTTTTAAAATTATATTGTGGGTGACAGAAAGAAAGCTATTTAGTTTTTATTATTTTTGTATTCACATTTTACGCTTTTTTAAAATAATACAGTAATTCTATATCAAAATTGTTTCTTTTTTTTTTAAACTTTGTACTTTGCTGTACGACCTGTAAGAAACTCATATTAAAGGAAAAAGAATTTACTGGTATATGAGGAATCGAAAAAGTACATCAAAATGTACAATATCAAGTCACCGCAAGGTACTATCACCCCCTTCCCCTTAACTTTTTTGAAAGATTCGAACTTTTAAATGTTCCTGATTTATTGCACTCTGGATTTCTGTTTATATTTTGACTAAGTTGAAAACTTATTAGTTTATTGGGCATCAGACATTCGTAATAACAGTTTAAGTATTTATTTTATTATTATTTTTTTTAATTTTGTTCAGTATTACAGCAATAGTTTTTATTCTCAAAAACGTTTTAAAAAAAGCTGATTTTCATAAAACAATTGAGGTGACTCATTTTTTTTAAGGAAAAGGAATCGTTCGTTCTTAATGATACAATTTTAATTCAGTAAGAACAAATGATTATTTTTTCGTTCTTATCACAACCAGAGTTGTCATAACCATAAGACTAAGACCATATACTAAAGAAGCTATAAGGATCAATTAAATATAAAAGATATATTAGCGCTGTTTTTTTATAAGTTTTGTATAAGCCTAAACAAGTTTATATGAGAATAAATTTATCTCGTTTAGGATTTGCCAGATAGTATTTTGTAAGTTTTGTGCCTACTTTATTTTAATCATCATGGTGAAAAGCGCCCTTTTTTATTAAAATGTGTGAAAAAAAACATTTTTTTTTAAATTCATAATTTTTTTAAATATAGCGAAAATGTGCGTGCTTTATATTCAGATATTATCAATGATAGTAAATTGAAAATTTTAGCCTATTTGATTAAATTAAAGATTTTAGATGAATTTTTAGCGAAATTAGGCTTATAGCAGTAAAATTCGCCCGGTTCTATTCGTACGTTTACTCTCGAAACGTGCGGGTATGGGAAAACGTTTCTTTCTCTTTTCGCTTGTCCTGAAGGGGTTACAAATATTGTAAAGAACAGAACTCGAAGTGCTTTCTTTGTCTTGCCCTGTTTGACTTTATAGTCCCTACAACCAATAAGTACTGGTAATTCTTTGATTCGCAAAAGGAAGGATTACTGATCCAACAATATATTGAAAACATACGACATTTTATACACAAGAAGAAAAAGCAACGTTTAACGTGTCCTTCCGTCTTAGCCAGTATTTATTAACAGAATTAACTTGATTTCACATTTACGTTTCCCCCTCAAAACTGGGTACTTTGTAATGTTTGGCAATATTATATATATTTAGGAAAAGGCATATTTCTTCATTGTTTTCACATGTTAAGGAGTAAAAAATAGGAATAAGTTCAAGTGAAAATAATTCTTGTATGTATTCTTATACTTTCCTGAAGAATAAAATTTTTTTAGTACATTTTGTGTTGATTTTAAATAAAAATAGAGCTATTTGCAAGATTTTAAAAAATTCAGACCTGCGCAAAAAAATCGAAAAATCAGTAGTTAAAGTTTTTAGATAAACCTTTAACTGCTGCTGGCCTTGAAAGTGTGTGTGTGTGTTTGTGAAGGATTTACTTATACCAGAGAAAAATTTGCCTATTTGTGTGCCTACGCGGGCTTATATGAAAAACGGTGGCTCCGGGGAATGACTTGCGTAACTTTTAATCACTCTTAAGGGGTCAAGAAATCGATTTAGCTTCTTTATCATTATTATTAATTGTAGTAGTACTAACATATATTAGCCCTTTGATCTATAAAGTGGCAAAAAGTTCGAAGAATTTGTGCAAAATATATTTATTAAAAAAATTAAGCGCAAACTATTTTTCATCATTATAATTCCATTGCTTGAACCAAAAAATCAGTAAAATTTTAATGGGTTTTGTTAAAAATATAAGTAATAAAATTTTTCCTTCATGAATGAAACGTTATAAATTATTGTTTTCACTTATTGTGTATAAATATTTCTCCACATTTTGGCAACTGACAATGGCTGCCTCAAGTAAAGAGCAGCGATTGAAATAATTACTCTCGCAGTGAGAAATTATCTGAAGCAGATTTTCAGAGTATTTTCTTAATTGTTTGAAAAAAAAAGAAATTATAAATCTATTTTATATCTTTTAATGTAGTTAATTATTATATTAACTTCATTCTTGTTTTGTGTAAGCAATAATATATATTGTATTTATAAAGTAAACCTTTCAAACACATTAATAACAAGTAGAAAAAATGTATGAAAAGTTCTAAAGTTTTAATTTTGCAGATTATCACCTCTATATCTGAAACATTTTTCTGTTGTAAACTTTCAAATTAGTAGAAAAAAAAACTTCAAACTATTTTCTAAATGAAGCTTTCCTCCGTCAAATGGTTATCGTTCGCTGAAGAACAAAAATCGTAAAATCCAATCTGCCACAAAAGTATTCTAATTAGAAAATTCATAATTGATTATAGTTTGTCGCGTGGGAAGTATGTAATAGCTCTTGGCATTTAATTATTAACTCCTTTTATTTCTGGTAAAATTTTGGCATCCAGGATCTGGCTTTTCGTTTCGACGTGTCTCATTTTTCATTCGAAATACGTTTTTGTTTCGAGTGCTATTTTTGGATGGAACTAGATAACTCAGCAAGTCCCATTTCCGTTGCCGAAGCAAAATGTCATTAATCACTAAAAACGCATAAATCATCAATATTTAAATACCAAATGCTTTTGTTAAGTTTTATCTAATTTAGTATGTAGTAATCAAAGTTTTAAAGACAATTTCTTGCACTTTTCTTGTTCTGTTAATTGTTCACATGAGGTTTCTTAAATGTGAACAAAAGATTTCTGCATTAATGAGGGTTTATTATCTTAAGAAACAATTAATAATCTTTCTAATTTGCAATAACTGTGTGATAATTATGTAAATTGTTCTCTGTTTTTTTTTTATCTTATTTATTCATATTGTGCTTAAGCGCTTATTAAGCATTGCTTTGTTTTATTCGAAATATCGATAAATGTCAGTAAACATAATAGTTTTTCCAGGAATGTTTACGCCATTAGCTGCTACTTTCAATGATATAGCATAAAGTATTAATGCAGCATTTGTATTTTATTTATGATAAAATTTTTGACAACAGTTAGAGTGGTTTGTAATTAAGGAATTCGGTTCTTTGTTTGATGAGGAGAATTTGGAAATCGAGACTTTTTAAGTATTTTATTACAGATTAATTCGAGCTATTGTGGTTGTTTTTAATAGGTTGTCTTCTTAGAAGGAAGAATTTTATCTTGGTGAATGCTTTTATTTTTCTATGAGACAGACAATTTTGTAAAGAGAATTCAAAAGAAAGATTTTTCAATTGAAGCTTACATTAAAAAAATATATAGGGTGTCCAAAAAATGAATACACTTTCAAGAATTGATAAAAATAAACCAACTAAAGATTTTCAGTTTCGGGTTTTTGTGTTTCATAAGAGAAACATTAAAATTTTTGTTCAATGAAATGTTTATTGGATGGCAAATCGTCCTCATTTTTCAATATTCTCCTTTCAAAATGGACTCACTGTAAAAACAAGCGCAAATAGTAGTATCGTTAATCGGATTTAAATCTAAAATACATGTACAGCGTAAATGGGGCATCACCTCACTGGATTTTGAAGGTGAGAAAAAGTTCTTCGAGTGATAGATGGAAAGAGGATGGCACCTTGATCTTAAAACGTAACACTTTTACGCTTTTTGTAGGAATACTTGAAAAACACTCTGTTGACTAATCTACAGTTAGTGACACAGGGTAAATGAAGAGTTGAATTACCGTAGTCATGCAGATTGTAGACCAGTGCTTCTCAAACCTTCAATATTTTTGACCCAATATTTAATCATAATTTTCATCGCTGCCCCCCCCCCCTAACCGGCAACAATGTATTACATTGAAGAATATACTTTGACCCTATTACTACAATACGACTTTAACCTCTTAAATGCCACCGGCGTAGTATATAAACATCTCGCTCACCCAAAGCTTTAACTGCCCCAGGCGTATACATACGTCTTTCCAAAGTACGATCTTTTCTGTGAAATGCTATCCATAAAATTATTCCGAAAGCTTTGGGATGCAATAGGAGGGCCTAGACAGTGTTTTCGAAGAAATTACTTATTTCAGAGGATTTTTTTTATTTATCCCTTTTCTTTCATCCCCCCCCTCCCAATATATCACATACGTGCGCCTACGAGGAAAACGGTGGCATTAAGGAGCAAGTCAGATAAATTTTAATCGGTAGTAAGGGATTAATTATAACCCGTACAAATTATCAAGGTGTGTAAAATGTTGTATATAATTTTTTATGAAAAGCCCATGAGGTCACTGGTAATTATTAAACTTGTTCTTAACTTAATATTGTTAAATTAATTATAAAATACATTGTGCAGTACTGATAAATTTATAAGTATTATAATCAGTGCAGAGTATTTTATTTATTATTATCTCACAATAATTTTGTTTATTATTTTCAGTAAATTAATAATTTTTTATAATAAACTTTTGTTTTCAAATTTCAATATGCTCGCGCCCCACAATTTGAGAAACGCTGTTTTAAACTGTACAACACTTCATAGAACGTGCTTACAAATCTCGTATAAACTCGAAATGTTGCGGGTAAATAATGGCACGTACAAAAAATGGTGCAATATAGCATTATAAATAAAACTTTGATATTTTCTTTATGGAATAAGGAAAACTGCGTAAGTGAATATCTTTATTTATTTTTTGCTATTATTTGAAAGTGCATTCACATACTTTTCGAACAAACAATAAAATGGAATCATATCTTCAGTAAGTTAATTTTTGTATTGCATGTTAAATGAATTTCTGATATGAAACTAATCTTAGTTTCTATACCAGAAACTTGTATTTGACAAGAATTAAAATTTTTTTACGTTAAATATTAAAGCAAATGTTCAGTTGTATTACTTTTTTAAAATGTTTAAATTGAATAAACTGACATTTCTCTAATTACATATCTTTAAATTTTAACACTTACCAAGTTATAGAATAACAATGCTTCTTTGTTGTATTAATGAATAAACTTGCAAAAATAAAACTCATTACCCAGGAAAGACAACTATTCCAAATTTTTAGTAACCCTATTGAGATAATTTTTAATTCCTTTGCTTTCGTATAGAATTATCAAATTTTATGCTAATAAAAAAACTTTTAGTTATTTTCATTTCTGCTTTAGCGATTATTTAATATAACTTTTTAAATTTTTTAAAATAAATTTTGTAATATTGGAATAGTTTTTTTTTGTTTCAAATGGGGTCCCCGATTGGTATTTCACCATTGCAGAACCAGTACATCCCCCCGAGCTGGTATCACCTTTTAGTGTGGTACCATATAGGGAGATACTAATTGCCGTAATGTAATTTTGACGCCCAGTTTTCTCCCCAGAGGAAGCACTTAATGATGGGAAATCATGTTAGGATTTTATTTTGCCTTTAGTACCCAAGCCAAATAGCAACTCTAAGGATCTTTAACATGCCATATGATCAAATGACATGGAAGCTGCAGAGTTTTGTATTACGAAAATCCACCGATTTCAGCCGGAATCGAACAGGGCCAGCGCCTAGCCAACTACGTCACCCAGCAGGTGTAATTTACAGTGAGTAATAAAATTACTTTTGCTTTCAATAAAGTATTCAAAATGTGAGTTTTATTGCTTTAATTCATAACACGTAGTAACCCTTTTAAAATCGATATGTTTTATCGACTGTTATGATTAATATAAACTTAATACTAAATATAAAGAATGTAATAAGAATAATTAATATTATTGTTGATTATAAATATAATAATCAATAATCATTAAATTAAATTAAATAATTTTATAAATTTGTGACTGTTAATTATAATAATGGTAAATGGTTTGTTTATGTTGTTTGACTATAGGAAAAATATCATTTAAAAGTCATAATGTATTTAACAATTATAATAAATATTCTCTATATATAGCACTTTATCTTTTACTTTCAATAAACATAACGATATTTTTAAGTAAAAGTAGAATTAAGAATCACTTCAAAATCCAAATATATTGACAAGCAAATAAAATTATTGTGAAATATTACGTTTAAAAGCAGTAGAAGTAACATAGAATCATTTACTTCTAAGGTTTGCTTTTATTTAATAACGCTTTCAAGATACGCATGCAATCATTCAGAAATTTCAAATCTTTTTCAAACACGTTCAACAAAATTAAGAATACACGCATCCGGGAAGAAAGTTTCACTTAAATATTTTAAGAATGCAAAGACTTACTCCATCTTGTGAAAAGATTAAATAGTTTAAGGGTATGTTTGCAATATTTTCCACCTTTTCTTATGAAACCTCGTCGGCGTCATTCTCATTTCGGGCCAAACCAGAACTTTTCAAAAGGCAAAAGAAGCAGGGAAAAAATTTCTTTCCGAACGCCTTTTGCGTGTTTCGCATTCCTGCAAAAATTAATTAACAAACTCTCAGCTCCGGGGAACATGCTCTCTAGAATACTTCTTCTAAGATATTTTGGCTACCGTTATCATCTTCGAACTCGGTTTAATATGACATTCCTCAACTGACAGAAAACTCATTAAATTGCTTAAAGAGAGAGAAAAAAGTTCATATCTTTAATTATAACGGAAGTCTTCTCTTATATGAATAAAAGGAATTTAAGCTTCACACCTTAGCTTTGGTTCATAGGGAAACGTATGTTGGTTCTTTGATGTATGTATTGATTTATAACGGTTGGATTAAAGTTGTGTTAATGGTCCAGAAACTTGATTTTTTTTTTTTTTTTTTTTTTTTTTTGCGTACGTGCATCAAATTGAAAATGAACTCCTGATGATTATACAGAGATGACGAAAAATTAAATCGATATGCAATATGATAACGACAACAATAATATAGCTACAAATTGAAACTCTTTTAAAATTAAGGCATGATTCAAACTGTGAATACATACGTATAATAGAGTGGATCAAAAAATGTTTATTCAGAACTTCAAAACCTACCTAAGCAAAAAAGATGCTATCTGGTAAATAGATGAAAGGAAAAATAAAACAAAAAAAATTATATTTGTGTTATGTATGCCACAAGGAGAATGAAGCTTAGATATTTGAGCTTTTTTTACGGTAAAAAGGCAAAGTAATTTTTATTAAAGAAAAGCAGATGTATTTTAGTACTTTTAACAGTTATTGCGATGAGAGAAAGTATGCTAAATAATTACGTTAATATTTCATCAGGTACATTTAACATCTTTTTTAACCCGGAAGCAGGCGCGGGGCACAGAGCCACCCCAGGCTTACGAAACCGTTAATTCTGGGAAAACTGTTCATTTGTTACCAATGGCCTTGACAGTATCCTCCTATGTGACAGTTTTCATAGGAACTAAAATGTATTTGTCCGATATTTTCCTCTTTTCTGGGAGTGCCAACTTTTTTTTAAGGTACTTGTGTTTTGACTAAGTTCAGCACGCACCACTTTTGTTTCAAAATATTTTTTTATGAACCTGCTACAATTTTGCTCTGTGAACAAATTAATGGTTTTGATTTCTGCTTTGTGTGACCTATTATGGTTTATAAATGTAAGTGAGCAGAATATAAAGAAAAGAAATGGGCATATGTGATCTATACTGAAGGAACAGTTTCTTCAAGCAAGAGAAAGCAAGCCTCTTGAAATAATTCATATTAATCATGATAGCGAAAGAAAATTTGAGAAAAGAGATGTGCATGAAACATTTGTGTTGATAAGAAAATTTTCAAATTTTACCTTAAGTACTCCGTCAAGAAAATATAAAGCCATGAGTGTACCACACGACACTCTTCGCCCTGGCAAAAAAGGCACAAGCAAGGAAAGTTTAATATGCTATTTGTCGACCATTAAAGGACAATAACTTGAACAAAATATGTCAGTTTTGCCTGCAAAAAACATTCCTGTAATGTTAAAGAAAAGTGTCTGTGATTTATGTCTGTTATTAAAATCGTGTACATTTGAACCTTCTTCGTTTAGTTTGATTGAAATTTTTTTTTCAAATTATCAAAGAAAAATTGAAAAGTTCTTAAAAGAAGTAAGTATACTTTCTATTAATTAAAGTTTTACATTGGAATTATAATTTTTATAGTGTACAATAAAAATAATTATAAAAAACGGATTGGGGTAACTCAGTCACCCCCACGTGATCATTAACTTTAGTATCGAGTGTGTGCCTGCTTCCCGAGTAAACCTTCAATTTTTTTTTTTTTAAATAAATTATAGTCGAAACTATAGTGCACGATGAAGAGGAAGACTGAGTAAAACTTGGATCCGGGTGATTCGACGATGGTGGGGGAAAAAATTGGGTTATGAAATGTTGCAATGCTGATTATATTGTTCATTATTCAGTGTTCATTAATTAGTAATCATCAATATCGTATAAATTTCATATATATATTTATTTGTATTTGTATTGTAGAAAAAATTATTAATTTGAATCTTAGTTCATTTGACCAAATTAAGTTATATTCAATTTTTTCCAAGATTCAAACCCTTTCAGGTAATATTTAAAAAAAATTAAATAAATTTTTTATTACTTTTTTAACCTTCAACCATAAGACATTTTTTATTCATAGTTAATTTGTGACTAATTAGAATATTTTTTTACATATAACCGCAATCCACCCTAGTAGGTATACATCATGCAGGTCCATACACATATTGGAAATAAAAAAAAGTGTTAAATAATGCAATAAAATTTTTTATCAAATATAATACAACAATAAAAATTAATATAAAAAATACAACAGTAAAAACTACTATCAAATAATACAACACTGAATACTATTATTAAACAATACAACAATAAAAACTTACGTATAAAATAATACAACAAAAACTAATATATAAAATAATATAAAAACAAAAACTAATGTATAAAATAATACAACACACCAAAAACTAATATGTAAAATAATACTGAACTGAACTCAGTGGCGCAACAGTCCATGAGGGGCAAGGCCTGCTGTGCCAATCTCAAATTTCTTGACCTTAGGCAATGGGGTGCTTGTGCAGATGTTTCGGTCAAGTGGTCAGCTTGACGCCAAACCTCCAGTGTTCAGTTCCCAAGCGAGCTTGGTATTCATTTTATCGACCCGCTGAAGGGATGAAAGGCTGAGTCTACCTTGCTCAGCCCGAGATTTGGACACCGGACCTGTGGTGTGAAAGCGTAATACACTACCACTCATCCACTGGGTTTCATATCAAATAATACAACAATAAAAACTAATATCAAATATATCTATACATATATATGATATCAAATAATACCCATACATATATTGCAAATCGGAACTATTATCAAATAATACAAATATAACTTTAAAACTTTTTGAATAACAGTTTTTTCAATCTTTTATTATAAATAAAAAATATAAAATATTTTAAGACTATATATAATATTTTAAGATTATATATAGTTTAAAAAAATATCATAAATGAACGTTACCAATGCAACTAAAATTTGAAGCAGCATTATTGTAATTCAGCATTTTGCTTTAAAATTAAGATAAATCCAGAGTTTTAAAAAGAATATGGCAAAATAAAAATTTAATGAGTTTAAACAAATAGCAAAATATTGCTTAAAAAATCTACAAAAGAAGCTACTTTTTTTACGGCAAATTAAAGCAAATTCGTCCCTTTATTAACTAATATAATACAATTTTTGAATATACATATGATAAGATAATAGAATTTTATAGAGAACTTCCAAGTGATAAATCAGCGATTAGAATTATTTACTAAATTAATCATTACAAATAGAAGTATCTGTTTAAAAATCACTTAGTAGAAATAGACTGCATTTACAAAAAGTGATGCGGGTTTTATTATTGAGCGTTGTGGCTTAGTATTATTCAAAAAAAACTCATAGGATTTTTTAGCTGACTATAACAAATGAAAAAAAATCAATGATTTCTTATGCTTTTATTTTTTTAAAAAACTGTAAGCTGAAAAGGCTATTTATTTTCGTTGATTTCTTACTATCAAAAGTTATTGTCGATTAGATAAGGAATGACGCTAACAAGAACAACTTTATCTAAAATAATGACTTATAAATCATAAAAATTCAAATTCACCTTATAATATTTTAGTTTTGCTATCAACCTCCAACCTTTCAACAATCTTTCAACCAAACATTAATGACTTAAAATAAATTTTAAGATACATTTATGAAGGACAATAAGTAGGAATTTAATATTCAACCTAATTAAAAACACTTTGAGCTTCAGAGTTACAAAATGTTCTTTAAATGCATATATCAAAATTAACCCAAATGTCATTAAAATATCATATATTTCTTAACAAATTTATTGCTTTTAGCGAAAGGTTATTTTGAAATATTTTTATAATGAAGAGATAGTTAATAATTTTTGCTTATAAACTGATAATTTTATTATATACCATATATTTTCAGAGAATAAAATGATTCGTGTAAAGTGGAGAGTGCACTTTTCCTTCAAAAACTTACACAAAATTCGAAGGCTCGTACATAAGCCGAATCGAAAAAAGGAGAAAACTTTTGCAATTTTCAAACATGTTGCCATGAGGAAAGAAGTTATGTCAAATGGGTGGAACATTTTTTTATGAAATTTTTGTTAAGCAAAACGACCGGCGCCAGTGACGATAAATGTGTTTCTGGTAACCTTATCTGAAGCTAGCAAATTGTTTCCATTCATTTGTTATCTTAGACTCAGTCTGCGCTAGTCATAATTATAGTGCCATTTTTTGAGGGAAGGGAAGGAGAACGCGTGGAAGTAGAAACATTTGCAAAAGGCACAGGATCGTCAACCTATATCATGCCCTGGTGAAAATCCAGCTGCATCATAATCACCTGCAGTAAGACATCCCAAAGTCACACCCCCCGGTATAGTTGTTAGCGACGCTGACTGCTGGGCCGTAGGGCATGGGTTCGAATCCCAGGTAAGACATAGTTCCTGTGCGGCATGGAGTACTCTAAATATTCGTCAAGCCTAATATTCTCTCTCGAGAGGTCGAGGAAAGGGAAATAGAGATGAGAGACTCCTGATTACCCCCTCAAAATTGGGGTGGAAACGAGCCAAAACGTAGTGTCACCTCTATGGTGCTCAAAGCTACGGCTAACGAGAGGCGTATATCTAGCTCTTTGCCAGGAAAGAATTTTGTGGGACCTCAATCTGATATTGTCAAACAGGTGGAATTAGTTAAAACATTAACAGTACATGACCCAAATTTACATTAACCCAATGAGTAAATGTAAATTTTACGATATATTCGAAAAGACGAATTCAGACACTGTCTTTGAAGGATTTATGGGACTTATTTTCTTTCATCTCAAATACCTAATAAAAATTTTATCTTAAATACCTAAAAAGTAAAAGAATCCAAATCTTTTGCTCAAGGCTAATAGAAAATCTTTAAAAAAAACTTTTTTTTTCGCCTAACCAACTCCCTTCCCCCCTCATTAGTGGATTTGTTTATAAGCCAACCCACTTTCTTTAACTTCAAAAACTTTAGGTTTATAAACGAAAATATACAGTAGTCATAAATAGTTATTACTCCAGAACAATTACTATTAACAGAAAATATTACCATTTGCTATTATTCATAGACTCATAATTGATTATTGTGACAAATGTCTAACATCAAATCAATAATTAAAAAGCAAAAATAACTGATTTTTCTGGTCAACCAATCACAGAAGCTCCTCTCCATACTTTTGATTCTCTTAACTGGAGAGGAGATGAAGGTTCTAAAGAACTAAGCCCTCCACCCACCAAACTGCAGCTGTAATACTTAAGAACAGAATTAAGAATCTGGACACAGAATAATTTTCTTTATAAATATGGATTAAAATAAAAGGAATTACTCCTAGTTTTTGTTGACAGCATCAGAACAGTACAAACCAGTTTTTTATAAATCTGAGATTTGCTTAAAAATTCATGCTTCTTATTAATAAGAATTTAAGAACTTTAAGAATAAGTCCTCTTACACTTTAAGAAAAGAATCTTAAGAACTTTCTTCAAACTTTGTGTTCGTCTCTCTATCTTCTACCAGCTTATGAAATATTCTTTCGACTAAAGAAATAGCGGCAAATTTTTAAGTGTGCACAGAAGCTTAAATACCCAGAGATAAAAAGGGGTGGGGGGTGTCGATGAAAATTGTCTGAGGCACGTTTCAAGGATTAAAATATTTCCAGACAATAATCAGCTTACAAAAGAGAAAGGCTCTGATATTTTCCTTCCCAAAACTTAAAGAGTACTCTCCAGTGAAAAACATAAAGTAAAAAATCCTGGAAAAATGTCTTTAAACAAATTTTAAAATGAACACTGCCTCAGAATGGAAAGATCCAAAAAGAATAATAAAGCACGTTCACGCTTTTGAATTTTTAGGCAAACAGAAAAAAAAAGATTTTTTTTCATAAAAAATAAATGCATTTTTGCATTGTTTCTTAACAGGAAAAAAATTGTTTATCGATTTGGAATGACAAGATTTTGTTTATAAGATTTGTTTGCCTCACGATTTATAAAATGGATAAGTTGAAAACCTATTATGTTTTCCAAGACTGCGTGTTTAATCCTAAAAATTGATAAATGTTTGTAAAAATGTTCAATATAATTTAATTAAACTTCGTGACTTGAGCTTTTTGAATTCATGTCTCATAAAAAGTATGAATTTATGGAAGAAATTTGTAGTGTGCAAAAGACAATTCACGAAGAATTTTTATGTATTATTTAAAACAAACTCTTTCCTTCGACAAAAATGAATTTTAAATAGAATACCAATATTTGAACGTTTGTTTTAAATTTCGTTTCTGTATATTAACTAGTTTATGGCAAAAACTAGCTTTCTCCTTCTATTATAATCAATAATTTTTTTAAAAAATCCCTTTTTCAGGATATTCTTTCACGACTTAAAAAAATATGTTTTATTTATAGTTTCACGTGGAAGAAAATAATTTTTTGTTGTGGAAGTAATGTACGTTTTTTATTTACAAGCATATTTTTCTCTCTCAGAATTCAGAACTAATATTGTTTCTAAAAAATGATTTAAATGTAATAAAAACAAATTTTTTCTTAAGGGTACAATTTATTATTCTGTGTCTTATTGTTTGCTTGTATATATATTGATTTTTTTATAATATTTTTTACAGCAATGTTCGCAGTATTTTTTCTTTCCTAATTCAATAAAGCCATCTTAAACATTATTTAATACTTTTAATTTACAATGATGAAAAAAGTGTAAAGAAGTATATTCATCGTTTGTACATTAATTAAGAAAAATGCACCCTCATGTTTTTAAAGCAAAAAAAAGGAAAATTAATTTTAAAGAATAATAAACTGGTGATTAAGTTTATTTTCCCAAATAATATTTTATTTAGAACAGTGTACTATTTAATGAAATGTGGAAGATTTTTTCCCTTTATTTTAGAACATTTTTAGTTAGGTAAAGTTGGAGATAATGTAATTTTTTTAATCTCCTTCCTAGGTTTTGGGAAAAATTAATTATTAATTTTAATTTTAACATTTCAATAAAGATCCTTACTAAAATATGACGTTAATCGGGATGAAATGTTTATTTTGTTACTTTTGTGACGTTTAAGAAATTGTCTTCATTAAATAATCCAAAGTTTATTATACCGCACAAAACTACAAAGGAGGCGAATGTGATTTCACACACACACACACAGATGATTTTAGTAATTTCAAATAGAGACAGTATATATATATAAGTATGTATGGTGTTACATTTTAGTGGCATATGTATATATGCGTCTAAAATGTAACACCATTTTGCAAGCATCCAAATCTCGTGATAGTTTCCCCATGGGCATACGACGATAGAATACGAAAAAGATTATTATTTTAGAACAGATGTACATCATGTGCGTACCCGCAGCGCTCCAACAAGCGCTATGTATAAGGAGAGAAGAATGATTCATTTCGAAGGGATTCACTTTTTAGTGGGGTTGTCAACGGTGGTCTATCCATTGGGCACTTGAGGTGGACACATAGGGGCCCGAGAGACCCAGAAGACCCCAGATAAGCTGAACTTAACCAGAATTTCTAATTATAAATTTCAATTCTCCAGTGCCCAGGGCCCGAAATGAGCTTGATTCGGCACTGAGGGTTGTTTTGACTGAACGGCTCCATTTTGCTTCGATGAATATTTGAGCCATTCGAGAATTTTTCTGTGTTCGACCAAGAATACAGATTATCCTATCGGGAATCACCCTATCGGTGATCATGTAGGACCTATGCAAACAACAGTGATGCAGATCTGTTATTAATATATACAGAAAGGAAATATTGACTGATAGCCTTTATTGTGTGTCAGCCTTATCTCACCACTATGCATGATAGCAGGCATATGAACCTCATGGCAATAATAGATCTCTTTTACACATCGAGAACCATACCACACCAGACGCGTTCCATTGCACAATTATTGGCGTTCTCAAATACCATTCACAACACCATGGAATGCCACAAAATACCCATTGTTTTATTGACCTCTTCTAAGAACCACAGAAGTTTTCGCCTTTAGCAGTGCATTGAATGATAGGCATAGATAAACAAATGACATTACACTGCCTTTACAGATTAATCCCGCGTCTACCGGCCGCATCACAGTAATTGGATTAAAGATTGGAGACACTATGGGAATAGGTTAGTTGACTATCGCCTTGCCGGTCCTTCTCTTAGTGTTATGGTTTGAGGATATTAAATTCCACTCCCCAACTGACTGGTATTCATTGCCTAGTAGTCGCTGCAGGTACAATGACCAGTCAGTGATGTATCCTTGAGATGTTGAGTCGGCTATCTTACGTACCTTCACAGCTTGCCTGCAGCAACATTCCAACAGGACATTGCGCGATCACACGAGCTACTCAATGATCCAGAGTTCTCTACCCACCAGATTGCATTACTTCTTTGGCCTGCTCTTTAACCCTATTTATCATCCAACGATCAAGTAAATTTAACGTTTTGACAATGATTGGCCCATTGGTTGTTACGTTAACCCCTTAACTGATTTGCCCGTACCCTATATGTACTATCAAAAGCTGGTCACAACCTGTTTGCCCGCACGCTGATATTTTCTTCTTTCTGTCTCGTTTGCACATATTTTGAATTCTTATGTGAAATTATTAGTGTTAGTGTTTTTAAGAGATACAGTTCGCCCACGGTATTGAAATATTTCTCATCCGGGATTTTCTTTGTGGGGAAGGCGGGAATTTTTCATTGAGGGCAGGAATTTAGAGAAATCTCGAGAATATTAAAAAAAAAACGAAAAAAAAACAAAAAAAAAGGGATTGGCAAGACATTGTGAAATTTGTTGCTCGAGAAGAAATGAAAAAAGAAAGATAATCTGAAAAAGCCCATATTACTTCTCTCTCCATAACAATGTAAAACTTAATATTACACCATGTTTCAAAAATTGCGTGTTCATATATATATATGCAAACTCACCCAAAACCTTCAACCATTTAAAAAAGTGGTATGGATATGAATTTCTTTTTGTAAGTATGAGTGAAATTCTCTTATGATTTATGAAACATTCTTCATAGCATGAAAAGAGTATTTATCAAAAGCAAACATTTAGATTTTTTCTGCGTTCCTCTATTATAAAATAAGAAGTAGTGCAAAGACTTTAAAATTGGAAACTAAAATATAGATCTCTCATTTTTGTATTCAGTTAAGTATTATGCTTTGTTATATGAAAAT
>BMAO01024519.1:0-18328 GCA_019973975.1 Trichonephila clavata
GCCATTCCCGTCAGTTGAGCAATTGAAAATCGGCCTTCTTTTATTACAGTCATTTATATATACCCATGCCTCATCGAGTGTTTACACGAATTTCTTTTTTTCTTAGCTGCTAGGGTTTTTCATATAAATTTCAACATCCCCCGCCCCCTTTCATCAATATGTTTCGGCAAAAGCAGATGAACTTCAGGTTAAACATCTTTTTTAACTCTAAATCTTTATGAATGATTTTACTTACAATGCAATGAATCTTTGCGAACTTTCTTTTAGGATTAGAAAAATTCACTGTCTTGATATTGTTTGTGTTCGGACTGTCTTTGAATGGGATTTCGTGTCATGTTTTCATTTTTACTTTCAGCCCGACGTCTTTTTTCCTCCAAAACTTAATATTATGCACTTTTTTTTAAAAAAAATGCAATAACCGAGATTTTTTACACCGCTTTCTAATTTGTAATACGAATATTTCTTGTCGGAAAGCGCAGTTACGTAACCTTCGCGCCATCTATACATTTTAGGGGTGATTGAGAGAATATTAACGTCGCACTGTTCAGCTACACGAGGTGTGACGTTTGATTCAATAAGGTAGTGTGATTTGAAATACAATAATTAGTTTAATTAAGTCACAGCTATTATTTACATTAATATTCAATTTAGTACTATTAGATGATTTTAGAGTTCCAAAATGGCTTTGTGAAGGAGGGAGAGATCTTGGTGACCGTTCACTGCCAGGTTTCTCTTTCAACTCCCGTTTCTCTGATGGCCCCCTCCATCTCTGCGGTTGACCGTTCGGCGTCCTTTTACTCTTCCCTCCATCCGGTCGTGGCGGAATCGGCTTCTCCTCGTGTCAAAGGTTGCCGGTGCTAACTAAGACACGTCCGTCACAGTATATTAGCGACTGCAGATGTTTTTGCACATGTGGTGATCGATTCTCCTAAACTGATCCGGCCGGGGAAGGCAAGTCACAGGTGTCCCAAAAGGGGGGACGCACAGATGTCCCAGAGGGCTTTTGGCGACGGACCGTGTAATTTTGAACTATGTCAAGTGACGAGGACGACACCTGATCTGGCACTCCCTCTATTTTCCTTCCACACCACACCAACGAGAGGACGTTTAAGCTCTTGACAAATTTAACGTGCATCGCTCCCTACACGGAGGGTCTTCAGTGGTACTGGGCTCGAACTCATGACACGCCAGCCATAAGTCCGATACCTTGACCGCCTGACTACCGCGGCCACATCAATTTTGGGAGTCATTGTTGGTACACACTTCACAGACATAGTGACACGTTGCGTACGGCCGTAGAAAATGTTCTGCAGAGAATATAGGTGGTTCTGAATAGTGTAAAAAAATCCCTCTATACTAGGAAAGTAATGTAAATTGAAATGTACTGACCACTGCCACGAAATCATCGAAGGTGATAGCATAGGTTCTGTGCTCCCGCGCCTTAGATGCGAGGACCTCTCTCTTGGATGGCTCGATGCACTCCTGGAAATCAGGACTCTCCAGAGCTACCAGAAAATCATCCCAAGGAATCTCGCCAAATCCTTCGTTGTCGAACTGCAAAAGAATGCAAAATTTTAAACGATAAAATAGAAATACAAGGCATCGAAATATCAAATGTCGGATGTGAATCATTTCTAGTAACGTATATGAATAGTTTTAAGATTTAAGGTTATTTTCAACTGGCAAGTAATTCAGAGGTTTCCCCAGGTTTCCTGGAACTTATACCGGGGTTCTGTAAGTAATCAATCACTATATTTGCTTAATCATAGCGCCAAAGTTCTAATTTTTTAAATAAAAGATCGAACTCTTAAGGCAGCTTGCTTATAAAAATAAATATGAGGCTTGTTCAAATGGAAGTTATTCGAAGCGTCGCATGCGAACAATTTTCAATGTATTTTCGTGAAACAAACGCGGCGGTGAAGGTGTATGTATTTAGCACGCGTGTATACAAGCATATTTGTGATAACTGCATTCGTAAGAACGTGAGATTCATTTAAAACTGGCTGCGATGGATGCAACTGCATCCAAAACGGATCAACAATCTGTGATAAAGTCTTTAACACTGGAAGGATGTAAGCCGGAATGGGTCTGAGTTCACAGCATTTTTTGCACTACAGGGATGATAGTGGAGACTTTCTGTAGCATATAGTGGCAGAGGATAAAACCTGGTGTCGTCACTTCCAGCCGTCCGCATGAAGTGGAAACATCCCGACTCACCTAGGCCCAAAATTCAAAGTTCAGCAGTCAGCTGGAAAGGTGACGGTGACTGCATTTTTCGACATGCAGGGACCCCTATTACTGGAGTTAAAAGAGCCAGACGTCTCCATCAATGCTCGACGGTTCACCAAACACTTGATACGCTGCATAAGACTATCAAAAACATTCGTCTAGGTATGCTGCACATGTCATAATTTTGCACAATAATGCAAGGCCGCATGTCGCCAAGGTGAGTGTCGAGGCACTGGCTCGTAAAAAGTGGGAAGTCCTGGACATCCAGCTAACAGTCCAGATCTGTCGCCTTGTGACTATGGAAGGCTGAAGAAAAACCTAATGGATCAACGATTTCACTCCAACAATGACGTAGCGGCTGCAGTTCTGAACCTGTTCCATAGTCAACCGACATCGTTCTTCGCGGACGGAATTCTTAATCTTCCTAAGCAATGGGGCGCCTGCCTAAACGCCATATGAGTGATTTCTTTTAACAAACTTTGTTTATGCCTTTCCCTCATTGAATATTGTTGTTTCCATCTATGTATCTGTTTCATTTCTGTCCTTACGCATCTCATAGATACATACCTCGAATCACTTTCATTTGAACACACCTTATATAAACATTTTATGGCTACAAAAACAGTTTAAGCTTCATAAAAGTCGAGTGCTTCAAGCAATGGATAAATCAGGCTTGCCAATGAAGAAGAAACAACTTATCGACATATCAGCAGAATAGTCTCTCACATTGAAGGTTAAATTTAAGCAGGAGCAGCTCCTCAATTTTAAGTTGCACATTTGCAGGGATAAGCAAAAGTTTCTCTCACACACAGCTATAAACATTTTAATGCCATTCTAAACAATGTATTTAAGTTAAAAATGTTTCTTAACGTATGTGCGACACTAATAAAATATTGAAGCAAATTAACGCAGAATATGAAATAAGACTGCAGATTACTTCTATATGCCTAGACTTAGATAGTTTGTGTAGAAAAAATGTAAATTACAGTTATTAAATGTAATGGAACACCAGAAGCACGAATTAATGAGTAAATTACATTAATATTGTTACGAATTTTATGTAAAAAATACTTAAAATAGTGTAAATAATTTATATCTCGATGTGTAATACGTATATATTACTCTATACTGTATCTATTTTATGTTACAATTGTAAATACGCAAGAACGTCGTTCCTTACAATGGCGATTCAATGGAAACTTGGCGATAGAGTCAAGTTGGCATCATTTTTGGCAACCATTTTGCCGGTTTGTGATCCTATGGATTCTTCTGGAAATGAATGGAGAAATTTACTAATAACACGATCTGTGATGTAAGGGATTTTTTTCGAAAGATCCGTGAGCCTATAAATAAAGATCGCTCCCGAAACTGAGTTCGTCTTGTTTTGGCCGCTGAAGAGTCGACCAGCGATTAGTATTACTTCGGCTGTTGCGTAAGACGAGCGAGTGTTTGCGAATAATCTTAAGCATCCTTTTATTTTAGATACTGTTAGTTGTGTCTGTCAGCCCCGTTACCCGTCCAGTCACTGCTCCAAGGTGCAATCGAATGTTCTCGCTTATTATTCAGAAACTAATAGTTGAAATTGCAGTGCACGATGAAGCATAAGACGAAAGAAGCTTGGATCGGACTGATAGGATGGTGTTAGGAATGAGGGCGGGGGTTGTGAAATGTTGCAATGTACATTGTGCTATTCAGTACTCAGTACTCATTTATCAATAATCATTATTTTTGGTTACTAGTGTCTTGAGAAGAAATTTTATTCAATTTTTACTATAACTTCACTACTTTTCCCTATATATATTTATATATCTATTCAAATTTTCATTTTTAATAAAATACTTTTTATTTATCACGACTCAAGTTCAAATACATTTTTTTCAACTTGTAGTGATGACGCTTGATGTTAATACAGTTTTTTCATATATTTATTCATTAATAAATTTAATTAATTAATTATAGTTTAAGAGATATATTTCACTCGATATTATTCCTCTAGATGGCAGCACCACTGGATAAAACAGCTTTTGTTAAATTCGTGATGAAGATTTACGTGAACAATCATATTCTAGTTAGACGTCAGCATTCCTTTATACCTGGTTTTTAAGATAAATTCTTACCTATTACATTCAAATTTTATTAAAGAATGAAATTAAAAATTTAATGTGGTTAAAAAGTTTTTAATGTTCATTTAAAAGGTATTTTGCCTCATAATATTGGGATTCTGTCATATGCATATATATACATATTTATATTAATTGTAATTATTTAATAAAAAGTAACTGAAATAAAATTTTTCTTTGTTGACCTAAGTAGGAACATGCTTTTAATTTTTCTTTCTTTTACTGCTTGTTTTTAGTTTAAACTAATATAACATAAATTAATCTTTTTTTTTTTTTTTTTTTTTGAAAATTTGACCCTTTTAGATTAAATAAAAAAATTAAAATTTTTTGAAAAAAAAATTTTGTTTTTTAATTTTATATATGTAACATTTTTTCCACACAGTAGATTCTGATTAAACTTTTTTCTCCATATAATTGCGGTTCACCTTAATGCATACGCATAAATTTATTTTAATATTAGAACATTTTTTCAATCAAGGAATACTTTCTGAATTTGGGACTTACACCTTGATGGAGAATGTATCAAATTAAATTGGTTGGTTTTGGAATATTTACACGCGTGCGTACGAATATTGGATTTTTAAACTAAAATGAATAGTTAAATCAGGAAATCATTAATACTAAAGCACGTGAAAAATGATTCAAAATTATTTTCTGAAATGTCACAAAAATTGTAATAATTAAAACAATTAATTGAAATACATAAAGAAAAGCTTAGGATTACTAATTATTAAATAAAATATCTAAAAAAGATAATCTTATGAGGAATTGGAAATCTTTTGATGATAGAATAAAAAAAAATGTTAGGATTTGATGAAATATTCTTTTCTAGCATATCCTTTTAATATTATTGAAAATATTCGAAAACTGTGTGGGGTAGAGAGTATTTTAATCTCCAATGAGTACGCCTTAAAGGATTTAATAAATGGAAAAATGAAAAAAAAATACTTCTTACGTTTGAAGTCTGGCATATATTTCATTATCGAAAGCTTTCTCATTTCCTTTCCCCCATAGAATAAATAATAAAATTAAAAATGCAACGTTTTAAAAAATTTTGCTTCAAAAATAATTAAGTTAAAAGATTTTATGTAATATTTTCAGAAACGCAAACGATTTTATTCAATAAAATTACATTTCAGAAATATTTGGAATTTTTTTGAACCAAACTAAACTATAATATTACCGAATATTATATAATTCTATAAAATATTCTCTTTGATACATATAATTTCTTTCTAACTTCTTTGTCTAAAGAAGAAAAACATATAAGAATTGAAATAATCATACATACCAATTTTAATTTTAATATTAATTTATTAATTAAAATTTTAGGAGAAAGAATTCTTTCTTTAAATGATAGTATTTAAAATATTTTCTATGATAATCATTATTTATTGCGTAAATAAACTGAGAAAACGGAAATCATATGATTCTCAAAACTTCCGGTTGATGAAACTATAAAAGCTGAGATCTCCGGAATAAAAAAAAAAAGAAGAAGAAAAAACGCTTTTGTGTATTGTGTTTCGTTTTGTTCCTAAATGTGTGGGATCGTTGATAAAATGTCAAAGTAAATTAAAATATGTGTCTCCTCATCTATTTAACGACTGCAACAAAATAAGGAATAACTCTGAAAGCACGTTGAATTCCCGTGAAATCATCACATATATTTCGTGCATCATTTTTGAAAATATTTCATCATTTTTAATTATTAGCTTATTCATGACATCTTTTATTTTTTTTTAAACAATGCAAAATTTTTTGATCTAGTCCAGAATTCAAATAATTGCATCAAACAAATTTTAAAATACGAGTTCATTATAATTTTTAAAGAACTTTTTCTCCCTTTTTAAAAAAAGTATTGGGAAAAAGAGAGTTGAGATGTATTATGAAAATTACAAAATTTTACCTTTAAAATTAAGCGAAAAGATTATGAAATAAATAGCTTCTTTCTGATTGACTGATTGGGTTGTAAAGAATACATAACAACAAAAGTAATTCTGCCATTTTTTTTTACCCAACTATTCCATTTAAGAATAAGTCTCTTCTGACAAACAAACGGAAAACAATCGTAAAATGTAATTCTTCCATTTCGAAATATTTATCCAACCATGCTATTTATCTGCTGTAACATCTTTCGATCGCCGTAGTAAAAATCTGAACCTCCCCTGAAACGTTTGTAAATGGAAAAGCTTATTGCTTCCCTCCAATTCAACCGTTTCTAATTTCCGGGGCCAATTGGATTTAAGGTTCAGGAAAGGCAGGAACAAAATCTCTTTCAAATATGCCATAAAATGACTCATAAAAGCACGACCCAATACCACAGACTGATCGCGAAGATTGTCCACTATCTGTTGCCAAAACCTTTTACAGAAGAATAACACAAAAATGAACTGTTGCCACAGCCGAAGAGAAAAAACGGAAGTCAGACGATAAAATAATTTCGTTCTTTCTTTCTTTTTCTCGTTCCAAAGAATTCGTTCTAGAATCGTAATCAGAAATGGCGAAAAAGAATCTTAAAAATTTATTCGATTTGTTCCTTACTTTTTCATTGCGAACAAGGGAAAATTAATTAAGTCGGAAAAGTTCAGTGTTTCAATCCTTGAGAAATCATAATCTCGTTATAAATCCCAGATAAAATGAGTGCCAAGAGAGAAAACGAGGAAAAAAATACTTTGTATAATTTTCCAGCAAAATTAAGAATTTAATTAAAAATATCGGAACAGAAAATATTCTAATTACATTGTGTTATTCTAAAAAATCATTTTTCAAATTCATTATCACTCGTAAAGAATTCGTATGTATAATGAATCTAAATTCGCTTTCTTTTTTTAAAAAAAGAGTAAAAGTACAAATCTTTATGAAGATGGCTAATTCAGCTTCCTTCATAAAAGTGTATTTTATATTCATATAATTGCCCCTGTGAAACAGATGAACTCTTTAAAAAATATCCAACACTTCCGCAATTAAGGGAAGCGAGACGTTCTCAATAACGCAAAAACAAGCAAAATTCCGCTTTTCGAAGGAGCATTATTTTCATAAACAAAAATACTTCATAAGTAAAAAATTGTGTCATATAATCTATATATTAATGTACTATAATATAAAAGTTTTAAATGAGTACAATATTTTCAGAAAAATAAAGATTTGAAAAAGTACACACCAGTAGGAGTTTTAGTATACATGGTGTTGATTAGGTACTTGTATTTTCCCTTTATAGCATATAAAACCATAAAAAAACATGCTGTTTTAGTTAGTTACTGTAGTTTTTTTTTATATTTCATTGCTTAGAATTTTTTTTTGAAAAAATTTGAATCTCGACTTTTTGAAATTTTGATAAAAATGGTAATTTTATTTTAGAAATTGGGCAGTAAAAATAAAAATACTAACATTTCAAGAATTAAATTAACAGTATTAAATGCATTATTATTATACAAAATCTCAAACCAAGTCTCACTAAAATATAATAGACAGATTTTCCTACGATGTTCCTAGCAACTAGAAAAATACATTGAGTAATATAAAAAGAAAAAAAAATTAAATTAAATAGTACAGTACCTAAAATTTGATATTTAAAACATTTAAGAACTGCATTCATCTTGCATGAACATTTCTAAAGCATCCTTCTTCCTTTTATTTTGTCTTTCAATATTCCAGGCCTCTTTGCTGGCTTTTTGAACCATCATCTCAGCTTTATAAATTCTAACTGTCAATTTTTCGAAGGCCTTTTCAAGTGTTAATCCCTCTGAATTTATTTTTAGTTCTTTTAACATTAACATTTTTTATTAGTAAACTTATTTTTGTAAATAACTTTTATCTTACATTCGAAACTTTACTGAGCAAATGAAATAGTAAACAGAAACAAAATTCAATACAAAACCAAAATTTTGCTTTCAATTTCTTTTTTATGGTTTTATAAATGTAGTGTCACATTTAAGAACATTTTAACCACATTCATGCAATATTTAGATTTAATTTATTTCTTCAAAACTTTAACACAAAAATTTACAATTGTTTATTAAGAAATAGAAAAATAAATAAAAAATATTCAATTTACCTTATCGAATAGTTGTCTCCATTTCTGCAAGAAAAGAAAGCAATACCATTATTTTTTCATTATAAATACTTTATATTAATACGTAATTTTAAAAAAATGACATGAACACGAAGATATTAGCTTCAAAGAGTTAATCATGAGTAAAATTTCAAAAAGCTATTTTTACCTTTATTTTTATTTTAAAAAAAACTGAGATTATAAAATATAGTTTTAGGGAAAGGTGAAATTTAATTTTGGTGGACAAAGTTACTTTGGTAAAATAAAAAAAAAACATTAGTATTTAGTCATTTTTAATAGTCACTTCAATATCTTCTTTCAAGCGGTTATTTTTCTAGAATATAATCAATAAAAATGTTTCGCGTTTTTTGTAAGATTTTAAAATGCCTTCAAAGCCTGAAGGTTAAAAATAGTACTTAGAGTTTGGAAACTAATTCATGCATGCAAACGCATTAGTAACACATCTTTTAGTTTAGGGAGAAAAAAAAAACCCATTGAATTTTTTTGGACAATTTAGCACATTTGGGCCTATAAATAATTTTAAATTGCTAAATCCTCATTTAATCATCGATTTTTTTTTATCGCAAATTATTAATTTATCTAACGGATGAAAAATTTATATTTATAAATACGTCTTTTTTAGTTCAACTTGCAAATACTTTTGCATCTATTTCTGGTCTAAAAATTATTCAAAAAATACATAACATTAAAAGTTAGTTGTAACCTCTCTGAACATAAGTTCTTTTTTATAAGATTTTGTTTAACTTGCAATGTAAGGATGCAATTTTTCGGGTGAAATCTTGCAACTCAATTTTGATGCTGATATCTTCAACCGATTGAGCTGAAACTTTGGATGCACGTTTAGTTTGGATGACCATGCATGTTTTGACCATTTATATTCCGATATTGCAATTAGTTAAAAAGATATCAATTAAAAACCTTAAAACGCATAATCGTTTTACCCACGTGCGTTGTTTGTTCCGCTATGCTCGACGACACAAAATAAAGAACCAAGAGTGGATTTTTTTTTTGAGTTTTGACGTTTTTATAAAACAGCGATCTGATGATTTTTATATGACTCAGACAAAAATAATTACAGAATAGGAAAGATCACGATACTTTTTTTTTTTTACAAAATAATATTTGTATTTTTTTACGATTTTTTTAAGTGAGTCAAAATTGATACGTTTTTGTGAAAATTATGTCTAAATTGTAGCACATGAATTTTTTTTCGTTAAAATGAATCGACATTCCATGCTAAAACAGCTTATGCTTTGCTCTTTAAGAATCAGTCATTTAAAAAATGTCGAAAACTTTTTACGATTTTTCAAAGAATACTCAAAATTTTAATTTAACATTTAATAACTTCGTCATTTATGAAGATAATCTCACGAAACCTTTTTTTCGTGTGTAGAACAATGTTACCCAAGATCTGTACGAAGATTGAAAAAATTGCTTAAAAATTACGAATTAAAAATTTTTTTTTTTGTGTGTGTTTTTCGACAAATGCGCCTTTTTGCAAGAATTCATTTAGCTACTGTACGAAATTAACCAGCAACTTGCAACAATAATGCGTTGGATGAGATGAACAGACTGAGAAACCTGTCCAGCGATAACTAGAAAGTAAAAAATAAATTAAAAGAAAAAAAAACTGTTTAAAAAAGCTTTTATTTAAACGCGCTAAAAAGAATAAAATAAACTTTTTCTTTAAAACTTTTTTTTACTATCAACTTATAACGTCATTACACAATTTATATGATATAAAAGCTTGTCGCGAGATTTACCTCTGCAGATAAACAAGTAAATTAAATAACTTGATCTGGTTGATTTTAATTTTCAAAATTTTCAAACTAAGTAAATACGAGTTCTTAAATCTCGCGACGAGCTTTTATATCATATAAATTGTGTAATAACGTTATAAGTTGATAGTAAAAAAAGTTTTAAAGGAAAAGTTTATTTTATTCTTTTTATAGCGCGTTTAAATAAAATCTTGTTTTTAAAAAAGTTTTTTACTTTTAATTTATTTCGAATAAAATAAAGCATTTATTCTTCAAAATCTAGAATAATATTGAATCTGGCAACATTAAATATGCTGATTGTAGTAAGGAGATTATTCTTAGAATATGCAACTAAGCCTAACTACAACAGGAAGAACTTCCAGACTTAAGAAACGCCCAGGAAATAGCTCTGTTTTCTTCGCGTCTTAACTGTTGCCATTCAAAATTTCCAATTTTTGTAAACTGTCAACTTTTTTAAGCGCTAGCTGAATAGTAAAACCTTGTTATTTGTGTATATCCCCAAGAGCGACAGGTTTTCTTTGTTGTTGCAGCTTCTAGGCAAATCTTGCGAATACAGGACCACTCACAAGCAAAGAAATAAATTTCAAAATAGAGGTTACAACTTCAATAGATGTCAAGTTCGATTTCGTTACTCATTTATTTTTGTTCGAAATCCGTGTAATCGATTATCCGACAGAAGCGCCGGATTTTTTAAAATCAAAAATCGAACTCTTGCCATCGCTTCGACAAAAAGCACTTTGTCATTTTTTTATATTTTTTTTATTACTCACATTGTAGAGAGCTAAGAACAAATATTTCAACTCCAAAAAACGTTCTTTCCCCCCCTTTCAATAAAAAAAATCTTCCAAAAGTAAAAAAAATCATTTTACTGTACATTTTTTTTTCAAAATGTTCCAATATTTGTAAATTTCTGAAACCAATGCTCTCAGAATTTTGTTTTATGGTGTTCGTATTTTATTATTATTTTATTTTTACTTATTCATATTCACATTGTGAGTAAAATATAAAGATACATGTGTTGAAATGTACCACAAGATTTAACATGCATAAACATGTTTTTGAAAAAAAAATTTTTTTTCTTTTAAAGATTTTCATGCAAGATCAGAAATCTCTCTCAATTTTTTTGGAGAAAAGTCACTAACTCGTTACGAAATCTCCGAAACTATTAGACTTAAAGATTTGAAATTTGACAGGTATGTTTCTTTTGTTAAACAGAGATCCACTAAGAACGAGTTTTGCGGTAATCGACTCACCAGGAGGATTGCAGGGGCATTATAGATAAAATCGCTTTTTCTGAACTGTTAGACCTGTAGACTAGAAACTTGGCAAGCATGTTTTCTTTAGTTGAGCAGTTAAGAACGAGGTTTGCGAAAATCGACTCCCAAGGAGAATATAATGGGGGTATTATAGACAAAAAAAAAATTCCATTTCTGAACAATTAGACCTTTAGACCTGAAATTTGGAAAGCATGTTTCTTGAGTAGAGATCCGTTAAAAATGGTTTTTATGGAAATCGAATCCGAAGGGGAAGAGAGGTTATGAAGTAGTAAATGGATAAATAAATTTTTGTCTTATAAATTCAAGTTTTTTCCTTTTTAAATTAAGATGCGAAGGCTATAAGAACTTTTTTCTGTCAAATCGGAATCTTAATTCTAGGAACTTAGATATCCGTAACTTAAAAACAATATGCTGCCATACAACATCATGAAATACCCAGCGAAGAGGGCGGATATCTGGTAGTAACTTATAAAATACCACCTGTTGAAAATTTATGCAAAGTTTCAAAATTTACTTATAATAGGCTTCATCTAGACCGGTTAATCTCTAAGTCTTTGGTTAAATGTTTACCGATGAAGTGTATTTTATAGGATTTGCCATAATGTACCAAATGTGCTTAGAAAATATCAATTTAGAATTTTTGTGTGTAGACAAATGAATCTGGAGAGGCGTGGCTTGGAATGCGTTTATAGGCAATCCTTATGCGCAGGGAAGCGTCTTAAGACTCTTTGAGACCCTGGGCTCAGAGAAATCTTAAGATTTTTTTTAGGTCCTGGACCCTTATGCAAAAATAGGGCCTATTTGAAATTTTTAAGGCTTAGGACCCAATTTCAGAATATTTTTTCATGTATAAAAGTACTCTAAAACATTAATATTATATTCTGGCTTCACTATCCTGTAGAGAATCACTTATTTTATAATATAGCTCATTTTTATTCTAGTTGGTAAATGTTTTCTTACATAAAATGTGTTTCGCATTTTTTTCTTCTATACCGTAATGTTAAATGAGCTATCCCTTTACACGTTAAAAGAAAAAACTAATTATTTATTAAATATTATGAAATTTTAAAAAACACTATACTATAAACAAATACATGAGTGACAACGTCACACATTTTTTTATAAAAATTGAGGCATTTTCTCTGTTTGAAAATGTGCTCCTCGTTAAGTTCCCGCTTTCGTACATATGCCGAAAGCAGCCTTAAAAGTAGACAGCATGCATTGTCAAAAATACTCGTTCAAATGGTAATTTTATACCAAATAAATGAGCACGACCAACAATCTCACAAACATAGGCACAAAGGGCTAAACCGATGGCCATATTTTGACTAAATGAGTTGAATGATTGTTCATGGTATTAGGCCTAGGCCTAGACATGGACAATGGTCATCCCATAATAATGCAGTTTTACCACTTTTGCCAGTTGACATGCAGTTTGAAATTCCCTGTTTTTCGCAGAATATGTAGGGGAATAAAATTTGACCAGTAAAATTATCCTGATCATGATCTTATTAAGACAAAGTTGAGAATTGTTATATTCTTCAGGGTAAACTAACCCAAACTTTAGCAAAGTTTGACAGCGAAATTTTATGCCAAGGAGGCATAAATATGAAAGCAGTTTCATTAAATATATCTTTTATTGTTTAAATAAGTATAAAGTCAATGTGCTCGTTACTGGAGCAATCAAAATAATAAGTTGAATGTTAAAAACATAGTTCACAGAAAAATAACATTACCAGACCCTGGTCAACCGATTTGAATCTTTCCTTCTACTGTCTAACATCTAATAGAACTGATCGAAACATCTTAAAAAAAAAACGAAGCAACAAACCAGGTGCATACGTCTAACATGTCTTCAGTCGAAGAGCTTAAACCACTTCTCACATTCCGTCTGAAACCCACGATCATATCTCAACCAACTTCGGTCTCCTTAATACTTACACGAGCCAAGTATAAAAAAGTTTAAATTTGCATTGCAGTTGTTGTCAACAACAAATCACGAAACTCGCAAAAAGGTCGGGTTCGAATCCGTTTGATTACTAGAGATCATGGCGCAGGATTGGAAAAACTTAAGGACACTATAAGAATTCGGATCCTAAAATAAATTTCTGCATGAATCTTTTCCAAATGTCTAACAAGAATGAAACGAGGCCTTCCCTTAGGATGAGGCCCTGGGCTCAGTTGACCTATGCCTTAAGATGTGCAAGTTTTTTCCTGCCAATAGATTTGGTTTTTAATTTGTGTTGCTCTCTAAGGCAACATGAGGGCTATTGGCGATGAATTTCATAATTTTGAGCCACGATTAAATGGTAAGGATGACACCTAAGCTAGCCCTTAAAGGGTAAACCTCGACAGATTTAACAGCCATCAGGCCTCTGAAGACCGCCTACACAGCGGTCTTCAGTGGCATTAGGGCTCACATTCATGATAACCCGAGCCTGAGTTTGTGACTATAACCATTAGGGCTATTGAGGGCTCTTTTTCTGCTTATAGAAGTCTTAAGCTTTCGACAGAGCGCTAATGATACGGGGCTCAAGCATGCCATATACGACCCCTTGTATTTCGTGATTTTTATTCCTGGATTTATTCAGGATGTAGAAAATTCCATAAGTAGGGTGTGTCACTCGCACCCCTTGAATCGTCGGACTCATAAAACATGTTAGGGATATCCTTCCGCGTGAATGCTCCACCAATCACAGAGGTTAAAGAAATAGAGAAAAAGAGTTCGCCCCTTAACATTGGCGTGACGCGATGGAGTTTAAAATCAGGCAGTTTCTAAGAGTTTTTTAAAGAGTTTGATTCTAACAGAATTTTAGATATACTTTAGGTTCGGGAACGATGGGCTGTTTGAAGCCCTTGGAGACTCCTCTGCCCTTGTATCACTGGCTCCCATCTTTCAGATAAATGGTTGATTTCTGTATTTTCTTATCACGATTATGTAAATAAATCTAATTTCTTTAAGTAAATAAATGTATCTTCTATATTATTTTAACTAAACTTAAATTAATAATGATGCGAAAGAGATGTGAATCTGGGTTCGAACAAAACTAACATCGCATCACTAGTAAGAGAGGAAGTGTAAATAAACATCCTCGGATTTTCGTTTTTGATTAAGAGATGGAGAAACCTTTTTAGTGAAAACTTATTTCACATTTTCTCTCTATCAATGTGTTTCCGTATTGGAACCTTATGGTTGAAAGGCTTCGAAAAGTCATTTAATTAAAATGGATTTGTTGTTGATTCATTTACTTTGATATAATTCGGTTCCTTAACCCATTGTTTACCATTGTCCCTTTTTTGGGACGCTTGTTTTTTTTATTTATTTCTACTTATATAATGGAAGTTTTAGATTTGATTGTTGTACCTAAATGTTGTACTGACTACTATAAACGTTACAAAATCAATAAAGAAACTTTTTCAATAATGAGCTTACTGTTGGAAATGAATTAATTAGCCAATTTTTTAGTTTTGCTCTAGGCAACATTGTAAGCTTGCTGGCAGGAGCTATACAACAATTGAGAGAAATATTTTCATACGGATGTGTTTGTCCAGTGTTGATGTCCTTGTAACGTTCAGTTGATTCTGGAATTCCTGAGGTAAGTGCAAGATCAAATTATTTTATGAGTCCCAATAATGGGACAATGAAATATTACAATATCATTTCTATGTCGGTATCTGAATGGAATAAATCAAAGGAATTATGGAATAAGGCCAAAAAAAAAATGGTGGTGGCTATTGTACACTCAGATGATCGATATTTGTGTGGTAAAAACATGGCGTGCATACCAAATTGCTAATCCAGATGACAAGCTCTCGCTTTTGGATGTTCGATGGAGAATAATGCTTTTATACCTCTACAAGAAAACAGGATCAACGTCAAAACGTCGAGGAGCCCAAAGAAACAAACTGATGGGAGGACGAGTTAGCACAGATGCATGGCTTGATGCAGGAAATCACTTCATCATGCCAACTAAAACACACAAGAGATGTGCGTACTGTAAAAAAAACGACGAAAGTATGTGATAGGTGTAATATTGGTGTCCGTGACAAGTGTTTTGTTTCATTCCACACACCATAGAACACACAAAAACATCACAAACTCAATTTATTTTGCCTCCCACGGTGTTTAGTACAGTTGTAATGTGTGTCGTTTCCTGCTTCCCTCTAATTCCCTTTGACTACTCTCGGACCCAGCTAGATGTGTGGAAGAACTGAATAATCAGTCGACACGATTCACTCTAATTATTTTATTGTCACAAAATATCAAGCAAGCACAGTAATAATCCAATTAAGAATGTTGATCAGTATTCAGAGCGCAAAGGTGAGACCCGTTAGCATGGGGATAATATTACGGACCCTCAATTGATTCCACGATAACCCATACAAGTTCAATTTCAACTCCTTCGCGTCTAATAAGTATATATATTTCCTTAACTTCTATTTAAATAAGGCTCACGATACCTGTACTCTTGTGAAGTCGAAGTCCTACTGTTGAGGCCTTGAAAGCTAATCTTTAACTGGATTCGATCACCTCCGAGTGATCCTCTCTTGGAATTCTTCAATGGATACTTTGTAAACTTAGATTTGCACTCAATAAACTCACGATCCTCCACTCACCAACTAACTCTCAATACTCGCGAATACAGAATTTATATAATTAACTTAATTTGCATAATCACGTTTTCTTACCTTCGGTGAAAGTTGGTTGGTTAAAATGTTTCTCCAGAAGGAGTCCCCAAAGGGTTAGTAATAGACGAGCATAGATCCGTCACACAGTTTCTTGCATTACCAATAATATTTGGATTTTGAGAGCGTTTT
Organism: Trichonephila clavata; assembly: GCA_019973975.1. Lineage (NCBI taxonomy): Eukaryota > Metazoa > Arthropoda > Arachnida > Araneae > Nephilidae > Trichonephila > Trichonephila clavata. The sequence continues at coordinate 16,295 of BMAO01024519.1, forward strand.
GGCCAATGTCCCCCAAAAGGGACAATCTGTAGTTTCTATAGCATTGCACATAGAAACTTGAAACCTGTTTTTTCTTTCATATATCATTCATGTTATCATATTAATGTATTTAGTTTTTGAAAAAATTAAAGAATAGAATTTCGGGGCATATAATGGGTCTTTTCTTCTAAATTTTAATTTTAGTTAAAATTCTAAGCTATTTCTTTTTTAAAAAAAAGGCTTTCACGGTAACTGATAAAATCCACAAATATTGACAACACTGTAATTACAGAATATTGTGAACTTCTTCGGTGTGTGTTAAAACTAATTAACAATTCATAAATTAAATACAGCACAGGCACAATATTAATTTTCTCTTAATAAGATAGTAATTATCCGTATATGTTTGTTAAGGAAAATTACACAAGGCTCCGTTTATGTACTATTTCTATGGAAACACATCTCTGAATCACGAAATTTTGCATTCAAATATTTTAGAGCTTATGTATTAAGAATAATTGAGGTTTCTCGACAGTAATTAATTTCTTCGCTCGCATACCCGTCGTTAGTTTACTAATTTCTAAAGGCTTTCGTACCACAGTTTGAGAACAGATGTAGTATTTAGCTGACAGGAAACAGATTTTGGCTATTGTTTTACGGTAACAATGAGTATAATCATTATATTTAAATCACTGTAATTCAAAAAGGAAGGCGAAATCATTTTCATTGGTGAATAATGAAAATTGAAATTGGTAACAATGTAAATGGCAATATAATATCTTGCCTTAGAACCGGGATGAGTATTAAGTCGATCGCGATCGACAGGTGGACCGCCAAGACATTTTGGGGTGACCGCTTTTACTAGGACATAAGACATGCTTACTAAAAGAAACCTAATTATGGAGCACTGATGCCAGCTAGAATTTAGAATTGTCTTTTTACAATCGATGCGACTGTGTTTACTTAAGCAAATGATTTGATAAATGTTTAGAAGAATTGGATCATTGGAAGCAAACGATGACCGTAGGGAGGAAATTCCCAACTGGCGTATGAAGGGGAGAATAAATGTTGATGATCTGCTCACTCCTCGCTTTCACGGGATTGGGTTCTTATGTTGACGGCATGTCCCGCGATGGCGTGGAACTTGTAGCGGACATATTAAGTACATACTTACGTTGGTTTTAGATTCATCGATTCAAGTATCGTTTCTGCTAGCTGCATTGGATACCCCTCCACGGTCTATCAGTCACTCATAGTTTTACTCAAGCATTCAACTTGACAATCTTGTATTGCTTCAGTTTTTGTTTAAAAATAGTTTTGTCATTTTTAATAGAGGGGTACAATGTTGAAAACAAGTGTTAAAAAAGAAAAAAAAAATAGAATTTTAAGGCAAAATGGCGACACCTACGTCACTGGTGGACCGCAATATCTTAAAACATTAGAAGTAGCCCTTACCCTGGAAAAGTCTGCCACCCCTACCTTAGAATGTTATGCATGGTATGGTAAGGATGAGAACACAATGTGGTTCTGAAGTCACCAAGTACGATATTCTAAAAGAATTTAAAATTTTGCTTACGAAAATTTCCGCATCCTTATTGTTTTGTCGATGGCTATATTCTTACTTAAGGATATTCGACTACCCTAAAATTGTGAATTTTGCCAAAAATATCCAAATTTTCTTATGATTTTATTTTATATGGCATCTTTCAGCTTTATAAAAATACCAAGTTTATTATTTTCCATTCATTAGAGCAAAAACTGCAAGTGTTTTAGTAAAAGCAGATGGCATTACTTTAAGCAAGATGTCATACTTTAAACGCGTTTTACTCGAAAGGTGTTTTTTTAAATGCTGAAACGGGGACAGGATTGCTCAAAAAGTTTTGAAAATAATGAACTGTGAAATTATTTGTGTACGTTCTGTATAATAGCAGAAGTGTTTTAAGTTTCAGATTTATCAATCACTGTTTTATTACAAAATTTACAGTCCATTATGTCAATATAATCACTGTTTTTCTTAAGCAGTTTCATATAACTAAGATAAAGTGCTGTAGTTTT
>BMAO01024520.1:0-64307 GCA_019973975.1 Trichonephila clavata
CTAATAACTAAACCCTAGGAGCAATCCAACTAAAAATCTAATTGTAATATAAATAAGAGAACATCTCTTCTTCTGAGCGCTCTTGCTTCAACAATTGCTTAATCTTTCCTTCTTGTATTAACAATACTAAGTGTGACCACTGGTTGCTAATACTATGCTTTCTTCTTATATTCAATTTTCAACCATCATCCCGCCTACTTAACGACTAGCACTTAAATAGAAGCTCGCAATTACATAAAACTAAGTCATCTCTACGGAAAATGGTTTTCAATAAAATCAAATTTAAAAAATAGTATTTTACCTGAGAGGATTAATAGAAGCGTGAATAGAACCCGTTACAGCAGGACCTAACATATGGAGTTTTTGTAAAATATATTACTGAAAATTAGTATCTACCTCCTAAATTTTCCTCAGAATTTATTTCTCTGTCATTAAAATTTTGTAAAATTTTTTAAGGTAGTTAATAAATGATATACAAGAAATACTTATAAATAATAGTTAATAAATTATAAATTAAATAATTCTCTTATGATACAGTTAAAAGTTAAAAATATCAGGAATTTGTGTTGGTGTAACGGAAATTTTTATTATTTATTGGTCATTTATTTACATTTATTAGTTTATCATTGTACATATAAGATATTTCAACACAAAATAAGAGTACTCCATCTTAATTTCCTAATTGCAGTTGAAGGGTAATTGCGTCCAATTATCTCTTGCACGCTTTTATTAAGATAGTTATTAAAATAAGAAACTAATGAGCTTTTTGTTGCGGAAATTAGGTTTGGAGTTTGTTTCGTCATTATTATTTTATAAGTCGCAACTAAAAGTTGTTTATTATAAGAATGTCATCAACCCCATAGAAGATGAATACAAATAATAATGACGAAGCTGAAAATACGTAATCTTTGAAAAGGTATTGAAAATAAGAACAACTTTTAAAAAGTTTATTTGGGTTAAATTAACCAAAAAAAAAGATGTATGCTCGTAAAAAAAATTTCAGTCTCTGTAATAATTCTCATAGTTTCTCGGAATATTCCTTTATTTCGTCTAGAATTATAATCGGAAAAAAATTTCTCAACCTTTAGAATGAAGAATCCATAACTTAAATGAATTTAAAAGACATATATGAAACAGATGTATAATTTAAAACTATTTTATGATATTGTAAGATATTAAAATAATTTTTAATTATTTTATTTCTATTTTGTTTATTTTCGAGTGTGAATAAGATGAAGTTAATGGTAAGTATTTTACTTATTTTAAAGATGGTATATAATTTGATATCAGTTTTGAAAAAGAACTAGTAATTGAAGCAGGTGACTTGATTAAATTTGTACGGGCAGAACTCAGAATTTAATAAAGGAATTTTTACTTAAGAAGCCTGGAAATTGAGTTTATGAAAACAGTTATGTTAATAAGGAACGATAAAAATAAATACATTCAAATAATTAATAAATAACCAGTTAATCAGCTTTCATTTATTAAATAATTTTAAAAAATAATTCGATGTGATTATCTATTCACAGTAGTCAACATACGAGTACCTAGAACACTTGTTCCTGCTGAATTAGTTTAATTAGGAATTTATAATGAAAATGTAGTTCCCGTTTATTACTAATTTTTGACACATTTTACCTATACTGATTCTTACACGATCACTAATACTAATAACTGATATATTTTTCATATTTGTATCCTAAAGTAAACTAATAGATTTTATTTGTAGAATCTAGTATTAAAAATTTATGAGACAAAATATTGATTATGAATTTTAAGCATCTTTTGAGAAGAAAGTTTCTTTTAAAAGAGGTTCATTAAATTTTTTTCTTTGTTAGAATTAATCTTGCATAATTAAGAATGTATAATAATACTCACTTTAAATTACATTAGTTTGTCCTTTAATGAAAAGGATATAAACAATAAGTTTTAATTTGCTTTAGAAATTTTTATGTAAATTTATCATGAACTTTTTTGTAAAATCCTCTTATAAATGGTATATTTTTTGATTTTATAAAAAAATTTTTTTTGCTAAACACCAAGTAAATGTTTAAATATTTCTTGAATCCAAACTTTTGATGTAAGAAAAATCTTATGAAGAGAAGAAAGTGCATTTATTCCTTTAAAACACACGGAAATTTTATTTACATCGAAATTTTGAACGTTTTAGTACAATAAGAAAACTTCTCCAAACACTTCCACGAAATATTTGTTTATTCCATAAAAAAGAAGATAAAATCCATTAGTTTTTACATCGATTTTCTAAACGCTGTTTACAAAAAAAAAGTCATTTCAAAACTTATTTATATGTATTTTTTGAGAACGGAATTGAGTTTATCGTTCAGTTTCAATTGTTAGTAACATTATACATGTTTATTATATGGTTTCATTGTTAAAAAGAGGAATGTGACTTTTGCTCTTCCAATCTAAAAGCTTTGTTAAATTGAACAAATTCGCCAAGAAAAACATATTGAAAATAGATCCATTATTACCGCACAGTTTCAAGAAAATTCATCATAAAATAACGTTTATTATTTTCTAAGAAACACTAAAGCCTTCTTTATGCTCTATAAAATGTATTTCCGTAACTTCTCTTTGACATGGAGGACTGCATTGTTATTGCTGTAACTTGGACATTTTGCTTTCACTTTTCGGGCAAACATGCTCGATGATTGAGTATTTTTTTTCATGGCTTTCATCCCCTAGAAGTTTATCACTTTGCGTGACTTCATTGAAGTGGAGGTTCTCCGATAGGAAGTGTTTCTTTCTATTACTGTCATAAGGAAACTAACCATTTTTCAAAAGAAATGCGGGTTCATTGACCCTATAGCAATAAAATATTTAAAAATGCGTCAGAGAAAAACTTGGATGACAACTGAAGCCTTAAGATACAAAGTAGAAGTAAATTCCTAAGGTAATTAGATTTCATTCATTAAATCAAGTGATTTGAATGTGTTTAAAGGGTACACAAAGCGTTAAATTATCAAAAGAAAAAAACAGATTTACGTCTGCGTTAAGAAAAGTGGCGCAACAATTTTTTCCTGCTTCGTCAAACAAAACAAAAAAAAAAACGGAGGAAAATTTTACTTTCATCGCATTAGTAATTAATTAAAGTTATTTTTATTTTAATTACAGTATTCATTGGTTTCATGCTTCAATTTTACTATGTTTTTTTTAAAAAAAATACAACTCATGATGAGTCTGAAATTTAAAAGTTGTGTTAGCGAAGTTATTTGAATTTTTTTTAATACGCGATTAAAAATAAAGTACATTATTTGATACCCGAAAGGGTATAAAATTATAACAGATAAAACCAGTGAAACTGAAAGGGATTTAATGAATTTCACAAAAAAAAATAATTTGGTAGTATTTTTAAATGAAATCAAATTTCGCGAAGCAACTTTTCTAATAATTATTACTTAATATTAAAATATAAAACTTTCAAAATGTACCAAAAACTTTTTAAGAAAATGGACAGTGTGGCAGAAAATATTTCTTAATTGAGGAACAATTAAAAGTACAATTATAAAAACTAATGTAGAAGATTAAAATGGGGTGGGGGGGGGATAAAATTAGAGAGAAAAAAGTGGGCAATGTGTTATTCCAAAACTTCAAACTTCAAGTACATTAACATAATACAAATTCAGTTTATCTAGCTCTTGATGAAATTATCAATAACCACTCTGATGGAGAAGATATCCATAAGTAAAACATTATGCATGCGCTGTGATATATACCTATATATCAGTTTTAATATAAATACAATATATTGTGTCATGAAGACTGTCTTGAAATAATTCATTATTCAAAAGCTTTGCATAGTTACGAGATGATCCGCTTTTTTACAAAATGCATGCACATCGATATTCAGAAGGGAATTAATTTTATATAATAAAAAATAATATGAAGAAAATTTTTTAAAAACTCACATTTTTAAATGGATATTTTGTAAAATATTTTTTAAATGCAACACAAAGGTACATCAAGCATAGAAATTCAACTGAGATGCGTTGATATCAATTAACTTCAAAATTACGAAGTTGAAACTGCGATATACATGTTTTAAATACTAAAAAACATTTTTGAGGTAAGAAAAACTTATAAAAGTACCTATTTGTATTACAACAATAACTTTTATTTCTTTTTGTGTTCATTTCTCATTTAAGAATGATTGGGAATACATTTGCCATTTCACGTAACAATATATATATATTTCAGAAGTGTGTCTTTATGATTTTTTCTTTGAGATATATTAAGACGATTAATTTTCTATATAAACGTTGCACTATAAAGTTACATAAGGGCTACTGGCAACGGACCTCGTAATTTTGAACCATGGTCAAATGACTAGGACGACACCTAAACTGGCAAACCCTCTCTTAACTTCTACACCACATCAACAGGAAAACATTTGAGTCTCGACAGATTTGACGTCCATCGGTCCCCTCTACACGGCAGATCTACAGCGATACTATAGGCTCGAACTCGTGACACGTCAGCCCTGAGTCCTTGACGTTTACCCCAAGGATACGCGGCTACTGAAAAATATTAAGATACTAAGGATAAATTCTTATAAACATATTTTACACATTGACATTAATTGCATCCAAAAGAAAGAAATTCAATTTGAGGCTGGTCTCCTAATAACCATCTCAACCTCTGAATCTTAGCATAATCTTAGAAACAACTATGTGATGAAAAGATCCTTTTTTAGAATATTTTCCCAAGAAAATACCTTCATGGGTGTGTGACGTGGCCTATGGCTTCGGAATGTCCCAGCGATCTCTTTATTGGCCCTTCTTGTTAATCCAACTCCCGTCTTTCTTCCTTCTCGTATTTTCATATTATAAGGTATCCGACTACCCTAAAATTGTGAATTTTGTCAAAAATTGACAACTTTTTAATAACTTTTTATAGATAATCTAATTAGTTTTATAAAAATAAAAGTTTTGTAGTTTTTGTTCTAGTGAACGAAAAATATTAGTGTTTTAGTCAAACAAGAAGCCATTACTTTAAGCAAGATGTCATATTTATAACGCGTTTTACTCTAAATGTGTTGTTTTTTTGGAAAGGCTCAAATGGGGACAGCGATTGCTGAAAAAGTTTGGAAAATAATTAACTGTGAAATTTTTTGTGTATGATCTGTATAATAGTAGAAGTGTTTTAACCGTCAGATTACACTGTTTTATTTACAAAATCTAATTTTGTAAATAAAAGTTTTTTTATTACAAAATCTACAGTCCCTTATGTTAATGTAATCACTGTTATTTTAAGCAGTTTCATATAATAACTAGGATAAAGTGCTCTAGTTTTTGTAAAAATTAAAATATATCTTATCCTGAAGGTCATTTCAAAAATGAATAACATAACTACACATCAGAGTTGAAAAATTAAAAATTTGTTTATAAACTTTTGGTACAGAATGGGCCACGTTTGTTATTTTTTGTAAATGTTTACCCATTTTTAATAATCATTTCTTTTTCTCTTCTTAATTTTAGCATATTTTTCTTAAAATGTACTAAACAAATCTAAGAACCGCAAAAAAAATCCCCATACCTCCATTTTTTTAAAAGAAAGTTGTCGCAATTAGTGGGATACCTTAATTTAAAACATACCTTTTTTTCGCAAATTAATGAAATATTCGCCCAGTTTTTCCAAATATGGCCTTTGTACCAATCAAACGAACTAAAAGAACACTATATACGTTTCATGAATATGGAAAATCAATTCGGTTTTGTAAAGTTACTGACAATGACGAATTAAAAGAAAGAAATCCGAGACTTAAAAGAAATAATTGTGTATTTTATTGACGTTGCACTTTGAAGCTACATGAGTGCTATTGGTGAAAGGCCTCGTAATTTTGAACCTTGATCGAGGGACATGGAAAACGTTTGAGCTGGCACCACCTCCAAACTTCTACAACATGCCACGTGATGGCTTTAACTTTAACATATTTAACGTGCATCTGGCCCTCTACACGGTGGGTGTAAAATTCACCTGAAAGATATCAAATTACTCTATTGCCGATTTAATTTTTAATTTGTTTTGATAATTTTGAGAAGGAAAGAAACAATTTAACAGTAATAACCAAAAGTTTAGTTTAATTAAAATTAAAGTTTAACAGTAATAATTATAAAATTAAAACAAATTTTTTTAAAAACCTTATAGCTTTTTTTTATATTTTTAGGTGCGTCCAGTAAAAATATGAGATCTGTTTAACAATTTGGAAATTATTTTCTAGTGGTGTGATCTTCTAGGTATTTTAAAAGTAGAATTCCATTAATTTTTATACCTTTAAATTAGATTTATGATGCCACACCTCCAGTATAATGGATAGTGACGATAAAGTTGAATCGTAGAACCTGGGTTTGAATCCCGAAGAATGCATGGGTGTTTGTAAATGTATAGTGCTTTGCTTTCGTAGCATGGGAGCACTCTAGATATTCGTCGAGCCACTAGGCCTCTCGTGAGGTTGATGAAAGGGGAAAAGAGGAAGGAGGCAACTGACCACACCCAGTGTATTCCCTCTCAAAATTGGGGTGGAACCGATCCAAATCGTACTGTCATCCACCTGGTATTTAAAACTACGGCTAACGACAGACGTACAACTAGCCCCTTGCCATTATGAGTTTCACGTGCCTCGATCTGATGTTACTGTCGATCAAGTGGAATAAGTAACAGGTTTATAAAGTTTATGTAGCTTAAATCAGTGCTTCTCAAACTTTTAATATTTGTGATCCAATTTTAGACCATAATTTTCCTCGTGCACCCCCCCCCCCATACACTAACAATGTATTGGATGCAATAATGTATTTTGAAATTGACGCTAAAACTGCTACACAAGGCCTTAATTATAAACCTTACAAATTATCAAGGTAAGTATTAAATTGTGTACATGGTATTTTTAAGTAGTAGATATTTAAAGTAAGGTTACTTTTTAACAATAGAATAAATATTATGTTACTTTTCGTTTCTAATTTTTAAATTGGAGCAGATTATAATAAACACGCAGCGTGTATTTTATCTTTTATTATGTCAGAAAGTATTTTGTCTTCCTTCCTTACATTAAATAATTTCTTAAAATCTTTTATTTTCAATATGTTTGCACCCCCCCCCCAAGTAGAGCTATCACGCCCCACTAGAAGAACGTGCTCCCCAGTTTGAGAATCCCTGGCTTAAATGCATTTGTAGGAATTTTATTTAAGCTCAAATTTTTAAAAACTGCATTTAAGAACGTGATTGGCGATGTTTACACTATTTTGTTTTCAAGACCAGAAAGATAGATAATGATCTATTCACTCAATTTAGAGTGGTAGAAATCACCTTCACCCAATTCATTACAGCATAAACAAAACAGAATAATTAAAGATCTTATCTAAGAACACACACAGGATATACCCACGAACGATATGTGCATACTAATTAATGTAGTGTAAATTATGGCTTTCGTGCAACACGAGATAATATTTCTACTCTGTGGACATGCGATAAATAAAGGCTAACGAACAACAGTAAAATTGCTTCAGACATTTGTATTTAAGGTATCGTAAGGTCGAAAATATTGCCCCATAAAAATCTTTGCTTGAATTTAATCAGTTTGAAACAATAAAGAAGTCACACAGAAATGTCTCTCTCCCTCTCTCGAAGTTTTTTTTAAATTTCTAATGGCAGATTAGAAGACAACTGTAGTTAGAAATACAAACATTTAAATTAGATCAAAGAAAAGAAGTAAAGAACAATCAGCGACAAAACTGGATCTACATCCTGAGCCGAGATCTCCTGTATCTCTCCCTCAAGTGTTCCGATTTTAGAGTAGAACAGTGATTCAAGTGGTTCCCGTCCATTTCCACTCTGATGTAAAAACAGTTGGCAAAGAGGACTTGAGATATTTTCATATGACATAGATGTTTGAGGAGAACCGTAGCCAGTAACGAGGGGACAAACGGCAACAAATTTGACCCTTGGCCAAGATGGAATATTTGAGATTTCCTTAATCCATTTACCTTTGTTTCCTTTTTTTCCAATAAGTTACTCTAAATGAATTTTTAATTAACCGTTTGGCGGTATAGAAAGGAATTGGTTTATCTGATATTTGTGTAATCTTGGTTGCTTTCTTCGCCAGGGAATCTGCTATTTCATTAACTCCGGAAATCACAGCGTGCCTCTTTATGGTTTTCAATTAAATCATTACGGGCCAAACGAATATTTAAAATATCAACTGACGTAGAAGTTTCAGATGAAGAAATGGCCTGGAAGGCAGCCCTAGAACAGCCCTGTCTGAGAAATTTTCAGATTGACATTGGAACTGTGACAGAGTGATTTAAATGACTCTCTCGCGAACATCATCGAAAAACTTCGTATTACACTTGCTGGTTTTTATTTAAAGTAGTGCTTCTCAAACTTTCAATGTTTACAACCCAATTTTCAATCGTAATTTTTATCACCTCCCCTTCACAGAATAACAATATATTAAATGCAATAATAATGTACTTTGACGCTAAATCTAGAATAAAACCTCAATTATAAGCCGTACACATTATTAAGATAAGTATTAAATTTTGTATGTGTTATTTTTAAGTGATACTTTAAGTAACTTTTAAGCAATAAGGTAAGTACTACGTTACTTTCTTTTCTAATTTTTAAATTGGAACAAATTGCAATAAATATGCAACGTGTATTTTATTTTTTGTTATGTCAGAATGTATTTAGTTTGTTTCTTTTCAGTAAATTAATAATTTTTGTAAGACAATGTTTTATATTTTCGACTTTTTGATATGCTCGCGCCCGCGTAGGGCTACCCCCCCCCCCTTCTCTGAGAGCTCACCCCACAGTTTGAGAAACGCTGATTTAAAGGCAAGAAAACAATTTATACGCAAAAAAAAAATTATTATGCGTCTACCACCACTGATTATACATAAAAAATCTTTTTTTTTTAATGGCGCATATATTGTTTATTCCCGATATTTCTAGTAAATCCCGACGAATAACAGTCAGGATTTACAAGATACATCGGCATTATTATAAAGGATATAACAGCATCATTTATAAATGAAGTTATAACAAAGTTTCTAGTAATTATGTGGCATTAATAGTGTAAAGTCTTCAGAAGTATTCAAGTCGATTAAGAAATGGGAATTGGGGTTACAATGATTGTGACAATTTTTTAAGGAAATATAGGAACGCAATTATGAAAATCTGTAATCATTAGGTGACTTACACTAAAAACAATGCAAATATTATTTAATATGTGGTAATGTTACACAAATTATTTTTAAAAATGATATTCCAAGCTATTTGGATAATTAATTAAAATTTTTTACTGTTGTTTTCTTCGTGTATATGTGAATTTCTCCTCAGGATCTAAAATTTAAAGTAATGTTTTCATTAATTTTCTACTCTTATTTATATATATATATATAAGCACGAAATAAAGAATTTAACCCATGAGAATGTATCATTAAGAAAAGAGAAAATACATGAAACCTTGTGTGTGTAATGTAGATAAATACTCACACACACACAAAATATATCTTCGGTTGTCAAATTTTTAAATAAATTGACAAGGTAATTAAAATCTCATGATAGGTACTTTTTACTATACAATAAAAAATGTTTTTAAAATATTGTCTTTTACGTAAAATTTGAATAGCAAAAGGGAAATCTGAACATAAAAAGTTATTTTAAGAAAACTGAATGTAATATAAAGAGTTATTTAAAAGTACTAAAATCCCTGAAAACACACAAAAAGAAAACATTAGATAACTGAAAAAATTCCAATTAGAAAAATTTTTGTTACTAATGATAAGTAATTTCTTGTAATATTTTTTAATTAAGAATCTGTTTTCATAAATTTGATCTCTCTGTATGCATTGTTCCCTTAAAAGAAAGCTTATAACTTTTTCAGATAAAAGTTACTCGCTATAATAAATACAGGATAATCACATATGTGAGATGAAAGAATTTCTTTAGATTTAAAACTTCAAATTATTTTAATTACTTAAAATATTGCTCAAATATTATACTACAAACCAGTTAATGCCGTATATCCCTCTTGATTTTAATCCAGTGTCACATTCTCTCGATATACGGAGACAACACGAAGGTAGATTGTTTGATTATCCCTGTAATGTAAGCTGTCAAAGTAAAAAGTTGAAAGTATTTTATTTATTAATCTTGATTCGTTGTTAAAACTGGAAAATGTTCAGCGAAACAGAAGTTAAGAAACTGGGGAATGTTATATATTCTATAACTACACAATTTATATTATATATATATATTATATATATATATATACAATAACATTGATTCGCTTATTTTAGATGTAAAGAAAATACATTTTTACATGTGCGTGGGGATACATCATTACCATTTTTTCATTTAGTAATGAGGTATACTCATGACTTTTCTCGGATGATACGAGGGTGAGTCGGAAAACAAGTTTCCCCTGTCGACTGTGGGCAGAATTGCGCTTTCAAAATATAGAATGAGATATTAAAGATAAGACATACCTTTATTTTTCACATAAGTATCAAGTACATTGAGGCATTTGTCATATCTCTTGATAAGCTCCAAAAAGTCCTCCAGGAAAAAATCAGGGCTTTACATACGAAAGAAGCATTTAACGGCTTGTTTGGCTTCAGCGTTGTTTCCTAAGCGCCTTCCTGTGAGATTCTTCTTCAAAGCCGGAAATAAATGAAAATCACTTGGTGTGAGATCAGTACTGTATGGCGGATGGTGTAGGTGCTCCCAGCCAAGAGTTGCATTGTAGCTTTGCATTGCCGTCGCCGAGTGTGGTGGTTCGCATTTTTATCCAACAAGATAACGCCAGATTTGAGAAGCTCTGGTCCCTTTTCCGAATCCATCTGCTGGATCGCGGTCGACCTCTACCCAATGGTGTGTCGGTGTCTTGCGCGTTCTCTTGCTGTTTCATCATTAGTCCATGGCCGTTAAACGCTTCTTCCGTATGCAAAGCCCTGAATTTTTCCTGGAGGGCTTTTTGTAGCTTATCAAGAGGTATGGCAAATGTCTCAATGTACTTGGTATTTATATGGATAAACAAATTTGTCTTATCTTAAATGTCTCATTCTATATTTTGACTTTCATACACAACTCTGATGACAGTCGACAAGGGCAACTTATTTTCCGATTCACCCTCGTATTTAGGATTAAAACTCCTTGTTCTACAACAAGGATTCAGTGTTACTGATAAACTCAGAAACTTTGTATGTTTCATTTGACTTTATTTATGTAATAAGTATAAGAAAATGTATCGAAAAGGCTCATTATGGTTCACGAACGTTTCTACAAATCCGTTGACATCTAAATTAAATGTTGTCCATAGGTAATTGTTGGACAGCTCAAGTAGAAGTATTATGACGGAAGCATGAATTGCTTGATATAAGGACCCAACAATTTTGTGAAAAGCATGAACGACAATCATGTTTCAAAATACTAGATGCTAACACAACTTTAACTAAAAGGTTTTCTTCCTTTCCATGTCCCCCAAAATTTGTATTCTTCTATATTATGACAGTTTATAAGCAAAATTCAGTTTTGAATCTTCATTATGCTCAAAACCATGTTAATTTAATGCAATTTTTCATTCCATTCATTTCCGACTTATTTGTACTGACTATTTAATGTTACGAATAAAACTTTAAATAAATCATTTATGTGTACTAATAACGCTACTATAAAGCTAACTCTAAACTCTTTTGGTATTTTTCATGCATTATTCGTTGTTTAGAACATTTTGATATGGTTGAAGTGGTTACTTATCATAACAAGTTTTAATTTGTGATTACAAGATTTTTCAGTTTTAACAGTTTAAAAAGTTAAATAATGACTAAGAAACGAATGATTAGTAAAAATTAAAAATTAAATTAAACGGAAAAAGCGAAGTCAAAATAAAAGAGAAGATGAATGACTATGAAAATCCAAACACATTAAGTTGGGAATACGATTTTAAATCGCGTCTATTTCCAACATTTTAAGTTCGAAGTAAACGAATTTTAATAATGAGGAAATACCTAATGCCAGCTAAGATTGATTAGACTCTGTAATGAGTAACCTAAAAATAAGTTTTTGTAAAAGAAACATAGTTTTCCTTAAACGAAATATGTCATTACGTAATTAAAGTCCTCTTGATGGATTTCGCTTATAACTAGGTCATTTAGGCAATTATATTTAAGAAAAAACTAATTGAATTAAGAACAAGAAATGTTCTTTCATATTTAAATGATCCGATTCGAAAGCAGAATTCTTATGTTACTCGCATATTACTGATTTTTAAAAAGAATTGTTCTCACAATGCTAAGCAAGCAATAAGTAATTTAAAAACTCTGTTTTATGTAAATGAAGTACATATAGATATCTACATATATTATGTCATATATTTGTTTCATAAAGAAAGTGAGATTGATCAAGAATGCGAAAGGAATTTGTTAGAATACTAAGCAATTCATTAAAATAGTTTTAAGCTGTTACGAAAAATAACTAATAAACGGAAAAGAAATAAGAATTTTAAAAAATTCTTTTACAAAAGCAAAAGTTGATACATTAAATGAAACTGACGAAAAAATCAAATTTAATATTTGATTTGATGTCCGGATAAGGAATATATGTAAACTTTAAATTTCAGAACTAAAGAGGAATTGGTAAGATTTCATATTAAGAAATATTAAACTGATTTTGTTCCAGTTTTAATATTTCCTGACCTTATGATACAATTGGAAGGAATGAAGGTATAACTTAAAATTGAAATTGTACAATATATAAGTGTAGAATAATGTTGGATGCATGTTTTTTATTGAAAGAGTTTTTGAAACCAATATCAGCTGTATTGAATCTATAGTATTTTCTGTTTCCTGATTTTCTTTTTGCTGTAATAAATTATAGCGAAAAGATGATACATTAAATATATAGTACAGCTGATGGAAAAAGACTTCCTTAATAAATTAGACTGGGTGAAAGAGTAGTCTATAATTTTGCAGTGATATATGATAATACTTTTATGCAAAACTGATAGTAGTTTATTTTATTCTATATATAATATTGTGAAAGTTCATACAAAATAAAGCTTTGTATCAATATAATAAAATATAATTCAATTTTTCTCATCCTAGTTTTGTAAAATACATTTGTAAAAGGACTAGTCACCTATAGTCATTCTATTTTATTGCTACATCCAGCAATTTTTTGCTCTCAATTGGCATTTTATGACAGTGATTGAGAATTTCCTCAATCAATACTTTTGAAACCGAAGAAATAAAGTAATTACTTCTAAAAATCCCTCGAGATTTGCTGCTTCAGATATGCTTTTGTTCACTCCTCAACACGAGGAGCTAATCGTTCGATAGTGTTTCTTTTTATTCAAAATGTTAACTAAGGATATTGAACTCAATTCATTATTACATAATTCTCGCCTTTTTCGTGAAGATCTCCAATGTTTCAATGTCTATCCATTATTATCTATGATCGTTAATTGAATTTTGACGCTTGGTCCAGGCATATATGCATACACAATCATGCTAGGGGTCTCTGCACTTTAGGTATGTTCCTATTCTGAGAAGAGTTCGGAGGAACTTATCTAATATATAATTCGCTAGATTTTGCTCAAAGCTATAAACAAAAGGGAAAAGTTGGCTAGCTTCTAAAACTGATTTTAGCCCCATTAAAAGCAGCCTGCTATATTTCAGCCGCAGTAACATTCTCATTTTGATTTTTTTTAAAAATATTTCTTTGTCTATATATTATCCGTTATTGTATAAAATGTTCCTGACTCTACGTAAACTTTATGATTTGAATTTCCATTAAAATTAAAGTTTTGATATTTTCTCCTTATTTTATGGATATATTGTCACAATTTTCCTTTTTTTTAGTGAGTGATAATTCATTTTCCTTCTCTTAATGAATTATCAGTTTCGTCGCTATTGCTTCTACAAAGGTATAAAGTTGTGCCATAAATAAACTTCTTGACAAACTATCCTTTTCTCATTTTGAATAAGATAAACTGATATGAATTAAAAATAGTATAAGACAGTTAAGGAATAGAAAAATCGATGCAAAAGATAAAGAGAAATCAAATCTTTTAAATTTTGGTGTTAACAACATAATTTCTGCAGTGTTTTCTTTACTTTCTTGAGCATTTAAGCATACAATTTTTTATTTCAGATATCTTTGTAGAAATATGACACCTGGAAATTAAAAACCAGTTGAAAATCTGAACAGAAAATGTAAAAAGTATTACATTAACTAATGCATCTTCAGAAATTAAGGAAATTAAAAAAAATAGTAGTAAATTCTACTTTTGTATCTAAATAGATAAAATAACAATTCCTTTTTTTAGACTAAGTTTAATTTGAAGAATATTATTGCTTACATCTAATACTCTGAGTACATACTCTAGAATTTTCGTATCAGTTCTCTAAATTAGCTCTCTTGTTTGCTTCCCTTAAAATTCAAATAAATGCAGAGTTAAGTCTCTTACACATGTCAGCTATTTTTAAAAAAATAGCTCATTAGTTTTTAACTTTGAGGCTAATGGAATTCGAGTCAAGTAGCGAATTTGAATCTTGATTCTAAGGGAGGACATTATAAGAAATAATGGGAGCTGTGTATTTCAATTTAAATTTAAATATGCCTCAAAAAGCCACTGTTTAATTAACTACATATAATTAACTATAATAAGTATAGTATGTATGTACCATATAAAATAAATATTAGTATGGTACATAGCCCAAAATTCCTTATCTGCATTATATTTGTTAATTTATTTTTATCTACGAGACCTTTATTATATCCAAATTGCATTTATTATATTTACATTACATTTAATTATATATATCTACATGATATTAAATATGTCCTCATTAATCGGCAATGTTTCCCATTCATTATAGATTCTTTCTCATATGAAAGGAATATTATCTTTCTGTCAGATAAATTTTTACTGTTTAACTGTCAACATCCGTCGGACAGTTTTCTCATCATCAATGAATTGACTTAATGTAAATTCCCAGTGCGTGATGTAAGCGAAGAAAAACCGACTCACGCAAGCTGTGCGTATTCCTAGAGTTGTTGGTTGAACTAGATATGAAGACTTTCCTCCAAACTGAATTTGTCCTCCTGATCTTAACGATGTTACAGGAAGGAAATATCATTTTCATCCTGGTGACCTCTGATTGAATTTATTAATGCTTTTATGAGTTTTTATGTTATTTTATTTATGGTGAGCGCATGAGTAGTTCCAATCTATGTCAGTAAGAGAACTGCAGTGAAATCGTGACTTCATAACCGTGACTCCATTATCGAGATTTTATACATTTTCTATTGATCAGATGTTTCGTGTTAAGGTTGTAAAATAAAGTCCCAGTGACCGGATTACGAATTTTTTGGTAAAAATTCGTGTTTTTAAAAAATATATTTTATATACATTTGAACGCAGATTTAGATAATTGTAACTATTAAGTAACTGAATAATACGCATAGCAAATATTTTCAAGAAATAATTTTTAAGGAATAAAAATGAGCTATAATGAGTGAAAAAAATGGAACATCTGTTGATCTCGTTCTGAGCTTTCTTGGCTCATATATTTGTAGAATTTCTGTAAAGACTTTAAAAGAAAGTTTGAATTATAGAATATTGTGAAAAAAAATATAAGGCACACATGTAAACAAAAGAATCCCACATATATCGCCTTTATTCGGGTACATGTGTGCAATTTTAAAATTCACGCCAAAGTGGGATTACTTTCTTGGTTTCAATAAAAATTCTTAAATAAATTCAGTGATCTATTTGGAGTCGATTTAAACTAAAAGAACAATAATGTTTTTCTTAGAAAACTGATACCTTCTTTTGAAATTAGATATTATTAAATGGAATAAAGCTAATTTTGAAATAGTTATACTGAGAAAAAATAAGCGCATGTATATTTACGTGATAAATGCAGGCGCTAAAACTGAGCAATATAAACCATACACAATTTAAACATCAGAAGTAGTTGTGTGTGGATCTAAATTCGGCTTAGCAGTATATTCTATATATGTATACATTTATATCACATTTAAAACAATATTCTTACCATTTTAATCGCATCGCAAGAAAATCGATTCTAAAGTATATTTAAAAATAATTTAAAACTAAAATTGAGAGAAATTTTAAAAAAATTTATTCTTAGTTATTTCATAATATTTGAATAAGTCGAAAATACACTTCAATTAAAGCGCCAGTTGACTATTATTGCTTAATATAACATACAACAACTTTTTCACTTTATTACATAGCGTAT
This sequence comes from Trichonephila clavata, assembly GCA_019973975.1. Taxonomy (NCBI): domain Eukaryota; kingdom Metazoa; phylum Arthropoda; class Arachnida; order Araneae; family Nephilidae; genus Trichonephila; species Trichonephila clavata. The sequence goes on from BMAO01024520.1 coordinate 16,290, forward strand.
TAACAAACGTGATAATTACACTACATATTTTCAAACTAAGTTAATACAAGAAATTAGTCCATAAATATATAAAATGGCATCGAAAAAATACTCTATTATATACATGTGTATATATATATATTACTTAGTTTTCTAACGAGAATTATTTGAAACATTAAATATCAGAAAATAAGCATATTATAAAAAGCATTTGAGATTATTTTCTTGTGCAGATTATACATAAAAGTGTGTGTGTGGAAAATTAGGCACTTAAGTCGATGAATAATTTATTTTAACTAACAACGTGAAAAAATCTATCATAACTTATACAATACACACACAACTGTTATAAAGAATCTGATGAATTTTACTTAGAATTTCAGTATATAAATGTATTTTTGAAATTAATATTTTATATGTATATCATTTCATAGTTAATTTCTTTCATTGGAAAAATTTTTAACATATGTAATGCATTAAACGTTTACGTGGAACGAATTTGTTTTTTCAAACACCCAATACCGCAAATTTTTCTAGGAAAATTTTATTACATTCTAGTTCAAAGAAATTTGATATTTATATATATGCAGTTATTTGCCTAAAACCATTATCAAGACGTCGTATAAAAAATGATAACACAACCCTTTTCAACAGCAATCTTTTTTTTCTCCAAAGCTATAGAAAAAATGGGGTTATTTTTTAAAGAAAACAAAATTGAAATGAAAGAAATAAAAATGACAGTTTTAGAGTTTCTGAGAGATATTACATTTTCTTTTCTATTGGATTTTGTTCGAGTTATCGTGCTGCCATTGACCTTGATATAACTTATCATTCAACATAATCCAATACCCTGATTCTTTCAAAGAATCTTGGAAGGTCTTATTAAAAATTCATTTTCGATCTATTGTTCATGTAACGAACTTTCTTTTTATCTCTGTTGTAGATATAAGTCAGAAAACTCATTTAAGAAAAAACAAAACGAATCATCTGGAACATTATTAAAGAAAGGTTCAATGTTTCATTAGAAAGAGTTTTAAAAGTAGAGGAAAACATGATGTTTTTCAGTATAATTTGATTTATCAATTGGAAAAAAGATATTAACTTTATAAAGAACATTTTGGTTATAAATATATAATTTGTTGCCATATCGGATTCAGATAATTATGAAACCAATGCGAGCCTTCTTATTGATGGTCTAAAGGATAGAAAAAATTTACATAACTATGAGGCGTGTCCGGAAACTAAGTACCGTTTTAAAAAAACTCATAAAAAATCTATCTTCAGAACAAAATTTATTTTTACATGAAAGAGCATGTGGGAAACTATTTTTCTACGTAGTCACCACCCTTGTTCAGGCATTTTTCATATCGGAAAACCAACTTGTCTATATCTTTTTTTAAAGAAAGATGCCGCAAGTGAACAGTTTTTGAAATTAGGGGAAACTTATTGCAAAGCAATCTTATTGCGAACCGTTTGTTTTCATGATCTTCTCATTCACCTTTTCAACTAAATCATCATTGACAATAGAAGGTCGGCCACTACGTGCTTCGCCATGAGCATTGGTTCACTCATTATTGAATAGTCGAATCTACTTTATTGTCGTTTCAACATTAATTACAATTTCATCATAAATCTGTACAATCTGACGATTTATTTCCACTGGCTTAACATTTCTTTTGTGCAAAAAATTGATTACAAAAGTCACTTCACTGTCGGTGGGATCAGCAATTATCTTGAACATTTTGAACTCTCGCTAACGCGCGTAAAAAAACACAATCCGGCTATGAGAATCACTGGACTGACAATCAACTAGAGACATGTAAGCGCAAGTGTTGAACTGCAAAACCACCCCTGCAGTTGTAGTAAAACGAAACGGTGCTTAATTTCCGGACATGCCTCGTAATTTTAGAGATTCAATTGCGAGGCACATATTAATAGCTGTTTCATGAAATGCTGTAAACCCGTTTAATCCCGCCATTGATTTCCGTTCTATGGAAGAAAAATCAGAAATTCAAATCACAATGAAATTAGATTAGTAATAACCAGAAATTAGAATAAATGTAATTAGTAACAATAAAACAAATTTTTTGTGGGGGACAGGCATGTGTGACTGCCGAATTTTTTAATAATATTCACACGTGGCATAACAAATGAGTAAATTTTAGCTTATCTTTTTTGATTTTTAACTACCCATTGTTTCGCTTTCTACAGACCCTGTAAAGCAATTACTTAATAAAAAGTTTGTATATGTATAGTAAATTTCTAAGTTACTGTACTTATAATTGAATGAGCTATTTAGTGAAGTTAAATTTCGACAATGGATGTCTTTTCTGATGAAATGTTGCTGGCACCGAAAAATATATGTTTGGAATTGCTTAGTTGTAAAAGTGTGAATTATTGCTTGATAAAAATAACTTGAAACGTACAGAGTAACGATAAAGTAGATAAACTGATTTGAAAAAATTCCTTGAATATATTTTTGTTCCATTTCTAATCCTATTTCTTAACTCTTGCTGGTCTAATCCTATTTGAATTTATGTGAATTTTTGGGAAGTGTGCCATACAGTAATATTTTGCCATGGTTACCCTAGGATACGGTAGTTGATTTTAGATAGTCACGTGACTAAATATCTCTAATGATGACGGAGTTAGATAATCGATGCTGCCACCTAACAAAAAAAAAAAAAGTACAGCTAATACCTAATACTAATCGAGCTCGTGTTGTTGATTTATAGGTTGAAATTTTTTTTAATTATCTCAATTATTTTACGGAAATGATTAATCGTTATTTGTTCGACATTAGCGATTAGAAGTTTTGCAATTCACGCATAATTAAATATATTGAGGCGTATTTTAGACTTTCTCTGGCTGTTTTATGATCACTATTTTAGTCTAACAATGTTAATACTATGTTAATACAATGTTAATGGTTAAAACGAATACGTGAACATTTTTCCGAAACTTCTTTGAATATTTTATATCTTTGAAATCTTAAGCACTAATTTATCTGAGAATCTTAGAAGTAAGATTCTCAGAATTTTAAACTGGAATTTTCAATATTTTCTTGAAATACAATAGATTTGCAATGAACTACTACAATGCAAAGTGGAGTTAAAATTCTGTATGCGTCTTTTTATGTAGATCTTTGATAGATCTTTAAGAAATACTGCCGTTCATAACTTAAGAAAAATGTGTATAGTTTAGTTGACTAATAAATAATTTTTAATGTTGAGTTTTAATTAACAATTTGAGGGGGGGGGGATTTGATTTAGTTATTATCGTCGAACTTTGAAGCTGCACTAGGACTATAAAAAAGCTTTAAATATATTTCGTTTAATCTAAATGTGAAACCCAAGTAATATATTTGAGAAATTGTAAGAAGTAAAAGGTATTCTATTATGTGCTTTCTTTAAAAAAGACTTAAGTAACTAAATCGGAAAATACGAAAATTAAAATATGAATTATTGTTAGTATACGAATTATTTTACAAAACACTAAATGCTCTCTCGCTAATGTAAGAAAAATAGTGGAAGTTTCTTTGTTATAGAAGAGAGAACAAACATTCACACACATTTCAAAATAGTTTCTCTATCCGTCAATTCTAAATATTTTTTATTAATTATCAAACAGAAGTTGAGCCTAAATGTCATAGTTGAAATTAAAAATAGATTCATCGTTGTGAAATCAACAGTTTCACGAGAACTTACCTATGTCATAAAGCTTTTTCTTGTAATATTGTATTAAATCAACTTGTATATGAAATGGTTTTATTCACATCCGTGTTTTAAAACATTTGAAAACATTTAGAAATCTAAGGTGTAAACATCAGCAAATATTTGGGTAATATAATATGTATTTAGAAAATTATGTGATGACAAGTATTTTGAATAACCCCAAGAAGAAATGTTTTATATTAAGTAAAATTCTATGAAAGAGAAACATACATACAGAGAGATTTACCTCCAGAAAACACAAGTAGAAATCTATAGATACATATCATAAATGTTATACTGCATTTAGAAATTAAATTTCTCTTATAAACTCCTAATTATTAATTCGACGTAAAAGGTAGGGTATAAGTAATAAAAGCATGCGATATTTATAAATTATAAAACATGTATATCTAGTGATAAACATGCTTATAAAACGTTTTGTGTATGTATTTTATAACAATTGACTTCAAGTTGATAACTATTGGATTTTTCAAAAAATGCGTGATAGAAATTTTTTATTTAATAAGCCATTACATATTAAAGACACTGCATAATACCTTTTTATTAAAAGCAATAGTATTTGTGTAATTTTTTTTTCATTTCATTATATATATTCTTTGTCATTTTTACTACGAAGTCTGTTACACTTTAGTGTAACCCTCAAAGAGGTTGTTACACTAAAATAAACATTAAGAAAACAATGAATTGACTAAAGTTATTTTTTCCCGTGTTAATACTAATGCTTCCTAAATAAATGAGTTTAAAATATATTGTTTTCACTGTGGCTGTTTTTATTACATTAATAAATTAAAATAAATCTTGTATAATTTAAATTTAGACAAGTTTTGAGCTAATCATAATTTTTGTAAAACTGTTTTGCTTTCTTTGTTTTGATAATGTGTTTTCAACATAATGAATATAGAGATTTCAAATATGATAACCTAATATATTGTTTATAAAATAAACTGTATGTGTCATTTTATTTTCAGACTTAGAAAATGACGTAACATTTGTTTTTGTGATTTATTGTTAGATCGCTATATGCTTCCTACATAATCCTACTGATAAGAAACTCTGTTAAGACTGAAACAGAAGTAGAAAACATTCAAGTTATTTCTCAAAAGTAAAAACTGGATAGTGGCTTGTATACTACCCATTATAAACTCATTTTCACAGAGTCTGGAAATGCTTGTTCTAATCATATTGATGTGTGGTGATTGCAGTGTGTATTATATCTGAATTATAAACTTTGTCTTTTTAGAATTCTTTTGTAATTTAATTAATCATCATAAATCTTTACTTAATAATCAGAATCTTTAATTAATAATCAGAATCTCCTTTTGAAGCAGTACTGTTCAAAATATTAAAGTAATTAACCCCTTCCCGGCTTTTCCCGTACCGAGCTCGGGCAGGCGAGACGTACCATCCTGGTTAATCCGAGGGTAGCTCGGGTACTGTGAAAATTTACACTGTGCAATCAGTCTTTAACGAATTGTTTCACAGGGGGGTTTATGGTTTCGAATAATTGAAAAATACCACTCGGTGGAAATTTCTTCAAAAAGAAAAATAAATAAATAAATAAAGAAGAAAACGTCATTTGCTGAGCACTCCTCTTCACTCTTGTCTGACAGACTCTGTTGACTACATTTCCCCAACAGAGAATTATTTGCTGCTCAAAGAGACAGTAAAGCGAAGAAGAGAGACAGGATTCTGCTGTTCAGATTAGATTGCGATTTTGGATCATGTGCATTACCGTATTTTCGAATTCATCATACACGATCAAATTTTTTTTGATTAATAATCTCATAATCATTCATGTAAATGTAAAAGATTGAAATAAAGTTTTTTTGAAAAAAATCTTTATTTGTTTGTGTGAATTGACTCCAAAGTCTAATGATTTCTGCCATACAGAAAGCCAACTTAACAGATAAACTACTCCTTTATTTAAATAGATTTTTTTAACGTTAATTTTGAGGAAATTTTTTATGCGAATGGTGCTATTATGTTTAAAAAGATATGTTTGCTTGAATATAAGCATAAAAATGGACATTTTTTTTATCCGTAATCCAGAAATAAAATGAACCTGGAAGGGGTTAATTGGTAGAAAAAATTAATGATTAAATGGATAGTAAAACTGGTACGTTTTTATGTATGATTCATTAATACTTTACTTATTTTTGTAATGCGATATACCATAAATACATTACATGTAAAAACTCTCTGTATACTTAATAATACTCGTATTGTGATTATAACGATATCTATCATATATAACATTATGTTAATTAGGCTTTGTTTGAGTTATTTTTGAGAATAAAAAACCATTTTCTTTAATACACTAGAAAAATATATAAATTCTAAGAAGTCCTTTTAGGTTGCCGAGCTATTTTTTTGCGATATTTTATATTTTTGTTGTATCATTCCTTTGTATTTTTCTTTATTTGGAATTCTTTCAAGTCTCTTTTTTTTTTTAATATTTTTAATGTTTCACTTCTTTTGTATTTTTTATATTTGGAATTCTTTCAAGTATTTTTTTTCATTCGTGATGTTTTCACTATCTATTTAACTGTAGGCACTTCCAGAAAATTTCTAAAAGATTGATAGCATTAATATCTCTGATAAAATTCTATTGATATAATGTATGCAGAAAAACATTTGACATGAACGAAATATGTTAATTAAATCACATCTTAAGGCATTGCAAAAAAAAAAAAAAACCGAAATTTATGAATAACAAGATTGTAAAAAACACACTATACAAGCTATACCGAGTTATTATTCATACATAAAAGAATGTGATGTTAAATGAAACTAAAATTAAATTCTTTTGTTACTATTAACATTTCAGATTAAAATTAAACGCATGATATATAAATAGCTTCTATAATTAAAAAAAACTCAGTAGAATATTTAAAACAAAATTTAAAGTACGAGAAATTTACTTTTATTTATAATATACTAATAATATACAATAAAGCTGTTTTCTGTTACGAATTTTTTCGGATAAGTAATATAAAAAAATATAGAATTAGTTTTGATACAAATAATTCTATGATTTTTTATTAAGAAATATTTTGCATATAAATTATTACAATTAATAATCATAATTAACTGAAATAATAAATTTTACTGCTTATGAAAAAATATTAAATAGAAACAAAGCGCAAATGCACTGAATTAAATATCTGTACACGTCCGTGAAAGAAAATTGTATTTTTTTAGATAAATAAATTGAGATAAAGAATAAACACAGGCTTTAAAAAATCACCTTTTGTCTGCATTGTTGTAAAATGCTGTCTCAGCAAAAAGTTTCCTGAGACTGTAATCTATACATTTGTGATAAATAAATGCAGTCTATGCATTTTCTATTTCGTAAAATGAAATGAAGCTATCTTCAAATTGAAATTATAGATTTGTATCTTTATTGAGATAATTTAATCGTAAAAAGAGTCACTTTGATGAATTTAAGGGATTTATCAATAAACTTTCTTTGTGAGGTTACACGTCCTGTGATGAACAATAACAAATGTATTTAACACGTTTACACATCACTACTTGTATTTTAAATCATCTGTATATTGTCACATAAAACGTTACAAAGTCAATTAATGTTAAAATACTACATTATACTATTAATTGTAAAGATCGAAATATTTCCATCAATATTGGGGGGAAATTTAAACCCACACACGCACACACACTTCTGGTATGCAAGAAATTTTTTACATTTAAGCGTGCATGAAATGAAAAAATTTTATTCAAAAGGAAACCTTTTATCACATGGATTTTTGCGTAATGGAAATCGTGTGATGTTTTTTTTATAACTAGCAGCAGCACTTGATAAATACATCATTCGCTGGAGTGAAAACACTCTGCGTAAACACGCATGGAGTAACAACAAATAAACGATAAAACAAAGAATTAAAAAAATAGAAGCATGAACACAATCAGAAAATCAGTCAGATTGCAGAGGTAACTGCTCTCTGGCTCTCCAGTATCCATCGTAGTTGTTACCAGAGACAGCAGGGTAGACCTCCAGGTGCTTAGCATTTATTAAGGAATTATCTCTGCATAAAGCACAGTTTGGAGAGCGAAGTCTTTATAGGTGACTCACAAGGCAGTCGTGCCCGGTTTGAAATATGAAGACAGCAACCGCATGTCGTCTCGGGTGATCTGGGATTTCATTTAGCGTCTCCCTCCAAGATATCACAGATTTGTTCATATAAATAAGCTACATACATCTTTTTCACCCTATTTTAATAATTCTGCTTATAGAAGCGTACGGGATTTCTCTCTGAAAGCACTGAAAAACACCAGCGCCCTTTTTAGCGAGAAAATCAGCTATTATTTCCGTAGATATCACAATAGGAGGGAACCCATTGTAAAAATATTTTTTTTTAAGATCAAAAGCAATCCAAGATTCTCTATACAATTTTTAATTCGAACAGAATATGAAAAATCTAGAGATGTTACTGCTTGAATTGCAGAAACTGAGTCAGAAAATATGTCAGAAAATATAACGACATTCTCAAAAGCGTTCTCTCTAAATAATAATGGTTGAATAGAGTCGTTCTAATAGCTTCTACTTTACCATCAAACGGAGTTATGTTTAGTCTTAAGTTTAGATAAAATACAAATAGTCCTGAAATAAACTCAGCGCCTGCACTTCCATCCTGATCCAATCGTGGTCTATCAGTACAAACATGAAGCCAATCAGGCTGTGGATATTTGGTATTTATAGTTTCTAAAGCACGGGTGTCCAACCAAAAATGACCTCCCGAGCCACTTCGGAAAAACATTATAATTCAGCGGGCTGCATATAAAAATATATATATATTTATTTTAAAATTTGACCCATTACAAACATTTATTGGAGTATAACAGAATTACGTGTTATTGTTTTTCATGTACACAAACATAGATAATGTAATAATAATAATAATAATAATAATAATAAAGTGATCAAATCATGTTTAATTTATTTAATCACTGAGATATTTGTTTCTCAACTCTTTCACTTAGTAATCTGCAAGTCGACCTCAGTGGGTGTATTTGCGCATCGTAATTGATGTTGCAGGTTTTCGTCCATTAAGTTTGAGGGCGATTTATGTTTAGTAAATTTCATTTTTGAAAAAAAAGACGTAATAAAATAGAAATAGTTACGGGATTTATTTGTTAAAAAAACACTAAGAACAAAAAATATTGCACATAATAGTCGTATTTTTCATAAAGTTGTGAGGAATCTCGCGGGGGCCGCAAAATTATTCAAGACGGGCCATATGCGGTCCTCGGGCCGCTGGTTGGCCACCCCTGTTCTAAAGCAATGGCTTTTAAAACTGAATCAGAAAAATCTTTCTTTCGCACCTCTTGTGTAAGATCAGTTCTTCCCTTTGCCAATGATATTAAAGGGTCAAGTGGAGGTGACATAGTTTCCGGAATGTTGAAATGCTCTCTAATTTTCCCTACTTTTTGAAAGAAATGTAATGTTATTTATTGATCAATCAAAACTAATATTTCGTAAAGTAAAATTTGCAATTTGGCGACAACTTCAAATTTCCTCAAATTCTTCTTATAAAGATCACATGTTAAAATGAAATGCTGAAATATGATTTAGTTTGCTATTATACAAAAAAATATTATTTTTACAGTAAAATTAACTGTTACTAGTGTGCTTCACATTAGCTCTATTTTTCTGGTATATTTAATTCAGCTTAAATAGGAATGTTCAAATTGTTTCTATTGGGAAAGAAAAGAATACAATGATTTTGATAACAATCTGATGTGCAAATTCAAGTTCTTATAAAGTTTTAAAGTATTTTTGAATACTTTTTTGAAAATATATTGATATACATAAAATTGCAATGATTCCTAAAGCTTTATTTTTGAAAGTACTCTTCGAAATTATAGCAAATAAGGAATGTTCTGTGAAAATGTTGCAAAAAATTGTTGCACATCTTTTTAAAAAAATTTTTTTTCGTATTCCTATGTTATTTGAAAAGAAATTCAGAAAATATAATCTCTTTTTTTTTTATAGTATATTTTGACAGTTTTACTTAGATTTTAATACCACTGCTACTTCCGAAACATAACTACTGATTTCTATTTAAATCAAGATATTAAATTTGATAGATAAAAGCAAAAAATTAAATTTTTTTTAAGAGTACAAAAAAAAAAATCCCGATATCATTGAATTTTCGTAATGATTAAGAAGAATAACTATTTTGACTAATCTCGACTATAGTTCCGATTCTTTATGAAATCTTCCACACAGATATGACTGAAAAGTATAGTTGTGAAAAATCTGAAAGTTTTTCAAAAGATGTCATTTTTCTAACAAATTTTATGAAAACTTGCCTAAGAAAAACTGAGGTTAAATTATGAAATTTAATTTGATACTTGGAAAATTTTTGATATCAAAAAGAATTTTGTTTCTGATGTAGTCTTGGCAACATTTGAAAATTATCAAGAATGTATGCTATTTGTGCACAAAAATTAGTTAAAGGCAAAAATGGAATCGTTGAGAGAAAAGTAATAAAGAAGGTGAAACTTTAGAGCAGTAAATCAGTAGGATGAATGCGTGATCGTAAATTGAAAAGAAGCCATTTGTTAATTTTTAAGTAAATTATCATTTTAAAAAGTCACAATGTTAATCAAAGTAAAATATGCTCCATTCATTATTAGTACGAAGCAAGACTAATACAATGTCACTCTATTTAATTATCAATCCATAGGCCAAATTAGTAAAGTTTTGAACTCTTTGCTTCAAAGCTTTGAGGTTTTGGTACATTTTGGCTTCTGTAATTATTAAACCTACCACCTCTTATCCTTCCAGAATCTTGCTGATATACAATTAGACTTATTACTAAAGGCTATTCTAACTATTCTTTACGAGTTACATTTTTCTCGTTATAGTTAACTGTATGATGCTTTTGTATTAGTTTATAGCACAATTCGTAGAATTCTACCTTTTTGATAAATATTGACTCACAAATGTCACATTAACAGATTCAAAAATCATCAGATTCTTCATGGGAATTTAGTTAAAAGTATAAATATTGCAGGCAAAATATTGTAATTTTGCTTTGCTCCACGGCGCACAGTGGTCAGTTTTCCCGATCTGGGGCACGGAAATTATTTTAAGGCTTTGAAGTCTTCATAATTATATCTAATGATCAAAAAATCGTAGTAATTAATGTAAATTGGTTATTCTCCTTTGTTTTTTCCCAAGAAATAAGGTGAATAGGGTCTAAACTAATTTATGTCAAGTTTGAATTTGATCAAGAATAAATGATTGCTGAGGGAACTAGTTTTTAAACAAGGTTCTAAGGATATTAACAGAAGCAGTAATTTGACACATGGGAGAATATATACAAGAAATAGAGCGGCATGTTAAAAAAATTAAATTTTAACATATTAAGCAAATGCAATCAAACATAACAATGTACACATATACAGTACAAGTTAATACGTAGTGTTTAAAAGGACTCGGCATCCTTTAAGCATTTTTTTAAATTTATGTACTTAAAATTTATATTTTAGCATTTCATATAACGTTTCTATTTAACAAAATGATACGAGATAAAATTTTGCACATATTATTCACAAATTTTTACAAACATAATTTGTTTTTAATTTAAAATTTTTTTAGATTCTATCCTTTTTGTGTTAGTTAATTTTTTGTAATATTTCTGAGGATGTTTTAAAAACCTTTAGGGATCGATTTTACAAAATCTTAATTAATTTTGGAGAGAAAAAATGATATATATGCTAAAATTCATCCAAAAGCCTAATATCTTCCACATTTAAAGTTTTTTGCTACACGTAATATAGAAGTATTACATTTTTATGAAAAACAAATGATGGAAAGAACTAAAATTATAAAATTATTACCCTGGTGAACCCTTAGGTGTGTACCATGCATCAGCTTTAAACCTCGTCTTCATTGATATAATGCTACTTTGGGTATCAATTTGTTTTAAGATATCTTCCTGAGCTTTTTGGTTAATCTGCATAAGGTGTGGTAAACAAGCGCTTGCATTGGAACCTCAGCTGATATTTCATCAATGACGATACCAGGATAACAGTTAATTTTAGACTCTATAGGCTTATTTATTATAAATGGGGTAAATATCAGCGTGGAACTCTTTGCTATTTCCTTTTGTTCTATTATATTGGCCTTTTGACATTTTGGTGTCGACATAAAGAGCCAAGGCTTGGTCAGGAGTCATTTTTTTCGCCGATTCTGGCTGTCAGGCTAAGCATTTCTTCAGGCGAGTAGCACATCTAGGTGAACAAGTAGTCACTTGTTTCAAAATTAAGGCAGCATCTCTTTCTCCAGCTCCTTGCATTGACATTCTTGTTGCAAATGCCAGTTCTTGCTTGCTTGCTGAAGCAAGAGGACGTACTCTTTCCCGTGGTTTTGCATTCCTTGAATGATTTTGAGGGTCGACCTGGAGTTGATTTGGATGGTATAAATCTTACTCTTGGAGAAAAATTTTCATTTCTACGGCACTTCATCTATCCCCCCCCCCCCACAAACGAGCAGAAATTTTTAAAAAATTTTCTAAATTAAAATTGAAGCTGGTCCTTATATTTATCAAAGTCTGTTGTAGTCCTAACAAAACTCAAAACAGTAAGTTTTGCGCTTGGGATATTGCTCTTTCTTCCACACATCGAATAAGGCACACCGAGTAATAACATTGGCCAACGCTGAAAAAAATCATAACTATCGGAGTTGCAGGAAGTAGCAGCTAATTTTGGTATTAAATTAAAGGTCTATATCTACTCTATGTGACTTAAGTGTTACTGTGATCAATCCGTGTCAATCGCAAAAGTTCTAGTCCATTAATCACAAAAAAACAACATACGTAAGAAGGAGTTGCATGCTGTGCTAAATGTTATGTTTTTATAATTTTTAATCGAACTTGAACCTAATTAGAAAATCAAATCAAGAAATTACTTATCCATGGCATGTATTTTCAACAAAAACAAAAAAAAACTCTCTAAAATCTGCAAAATTTTTTCCGGACGAAACGATTGAACTTCCGACTGGAAAATGAGGCTCGCAAGTGTTTCTTGAAGAAAGAATAAACCCGATATATACCGATGGTTGTTGAAAATTTCCATTCGCGTACTGACAAAAAATGTTTACCACATGGCTAGGGAACTCAAGAGGACCATAAATCGTGGGTTGTTTTTTTTATTTCCGCGCAATTTCATTTTTGGGGTTTCCGAGCGCCAGATCGGGAAAACTGACCACTGTGTGGCGTTCCGCTAAACATGGCACTCTGATAAACACTGCAAAACTTAACAAATATTTGTCTCGAAAGCTACTTTAATTTATTTTTCAATTTTTATAAAGGTGAATTGAATAATTCTTTTTAATTATTCTGAATTTATGAAGAATTTGGGTTCAAAAATAACGTCATACTACCTTTATGAATTATTAATGCGCTAATCAATAAATAATACTACGAATCTCTGTGTGTAATGTCATGTATGTCACTATTCCATAGTTCAGATTCAAGCATAAAAATGTCTCTTGTAGTGATTTTTAATTAGCAACTAGGAATCCGTTTGCCGTTCATGATTTTCGCTTTATCACTTGAAAATGATTCCAGTACTGCTTTGTCGATGAGCTAACTGGTTGGCTTGCAAAGGCTGCCTCCAAGCGCGATATTGGCATTGCCGTTAATATTTCTAAATCCTTTTACAAAAAGATTACGAAAGAAAACATGGTTTAGCCTTGTAGCCAAGAATATCTCATTTCCAATAAAGGGAGATTAAAAAAGTAATTTCTTACAACCATTAATAAAAGTTCTGTATATTTATTGTAAATATTTGTAATCTTTCATGACTTCGAAATTATTTTCTTTTTCCTTTGTAATATGTGTTTAATTCTTAATTCTGTAAGCCCCGTGCGATACTTTGTAGTGCTGGGGGATTTATAAATATTTTCAATAAAAAAACATTTTTATTGAAGAAAAAAAAAAAAAATTGGGAAGCAACGATTTTTGGGAAAGCAAAAATCGTTGCAATTTAAAATAATCATAATATTTACATGATTTTTCCTTATTCAATGATTAAGGCCGTGAGCTTCGTGACTGGATTTATTGAAATTGAGTCACTGCTCCGAGTCCTAATTTCACCAAAAATCCATTCTGTGGAACAATTGGCTGGAAATGAAGAGACACCAGTCTTGTTATACGATTAAAAAAGTAAGGACAGTGGAGTTACAGTGCAGCAATCATCCTTGTCAGTTAACCTTTGTTCAAAATTACGAGGTCCGCTTAAGTTAGCTCTTGTGTTGAACTAAAACAATATTAATTTGAACCAAAATAAGCGAAAATTTTAAGTATGTTTGATTATTATCTATAGTATGTAAAAATCACTTATTAGAGACTTCTGTAATAAGGATCAATTTTTCATGCGCAATGTTTAACTTTACCCGAGAGTTGTTGCGTGGGGCACAGAGTCACCCCAGGCTTACGAAATCTTTAATTCTGAGAAAACTGTTTATTTGTTACCAATGACCTCGTCAGTATCCTCCTATATGACGGTCTTCATGGGAACTAACATATATTTGTTACATATCTCCTTCTTTTTTTGGGAAAGGGAAACGTTTTCTTACAATCTTAAGGTGCTTGGAGTGACTGAGTTCCTCGCGTGACTACATTTTTTCCAAAATATTGTCTATGAACAGTCTACATTTACTCCTGTGAACAACATAGTGATTTTCATTGCTATGTTACATTATAGTTTATAAATGTAAATGAACAGAATTTAATAAAGAAATGGGCATCTGTGCGATCTATATTGGATGAAGTTGAAATTGATTAAGCAAAGGAAGAACCTGATGAAATAATGGATATTAATCAGGATAAAGAAAGTAAATTTGAGAAAAGTGAGGAATATGAAACTTTTGTGTTGAAAGGAAAGTTCTCAAATGCTAAAGTTCTAAAAAAACTCCATCAAGAAAAGATATGAAGTCACAAGTGTACCACAAGACACACTGCATTCTGTCAAAAAGACACAAGCAAGAAAAAGTTCAACATGCTATTTGTCCATCATCAAAGGACAATAAACTACAATAACTTTAACAAAATATAACAGTTTTGCCAGCAGAAATTATTCCTGTAATGTTGGCGAAAAGTGCCTGTGATTTGTGCCCTTTATTAAAGTCACACCATTTGAAACACTTTAGTTCAGTTTGATTGGATTTTTTTTTATCAAATTATCAAAGAAAAATTGAAAAGTCCTTAAAAGAAGGTAAGTATACTTTCTCTTAATTAAATTATTCTCTAGAATTACGGTTTTTATCGTGTACAATAAAAATAGTTATAAAAAAAGGATTGGGGTGAATCGGTCACCCCGCACGACCACTAACGTTAATATCGAGTGGGCGCCTTCTCCTGGGTTAAGAAATAGATGAAATTTTCTCCAACTGCTAAATATCAGGATAGTAAGGTGTCTTAAAGTTAAGATGATTATAAGTCATTTTTCAAAACGTATGTACTTAAATGAACATCCTTTTATATGTACAAATAAAAGGAAATGCGTATTGCAGATAGCTTATGGATTAATTACAATATTAGCATCTTACTTCGAAGCAAAACCAAGGCAAGTGTCGAGATAGGCACCAATGACTCACTGTCTGAATTTACTCACTTTGCCAATATGAGGACGAAGATTCTAGAGATTTAACGTGCATCAGTCCTCTACACGTTGGGTCATATATGGCACCTGGACTCCAACCCATGACTCGACGGAAATTATGGCTGTTACAAGCTCACGACCACTCACTACCACAACCATGACTTTTATTCCATTTATGTGCATAACATATAATAAGATTGTATATAAGCTTTCAACACTGTTTATTCCAATTTTACGAAACTTTGTGGATCTTTACTGATTTTGATTATTTTAAATGCTATTTCAAAATTATGGTGTTTTGTATCTTTATACTTAAAATATATAACTTTTAATGATCAAAGTGATGTCCATTTTATAGATTCTCTTGAATGCATTGTTAACAGAACAAATATAACAATCACTTTTTGAATTTTTAGATATTTTTAAAAATTATCATGTTATATAAAGTATTGAAGTCAGATTTGTTACTTAAGCATTATGCTTTGAAGCTTTACAAGAATCAAACCCATAAGTGTTTTATATAACCAAAAAACCATTTTTCGTAATGAATTTGTTAAAAACTTCCAAATCATTTAGTGTTCAAGAAATTTTGGAAAATAAATTGAATTAATCAGATATACCAGAGAACTATTCAAGTGCAATACAAAAAATAAGCATATTTTCCGCATAAAATGCGTGTGTTAATATTTTTCAAACACACAGACAGAATAACAAAAAGAATCAAACTCCATTACCGTATCAACAGCAAAGATGATGTACCACATATTAAATAGCAAATAAAGAGCAATAGTCACGATATGTACGTATGCTTGCGATTAATAAAAGGTTTCCGAACCTGAGCTTCAAAAGTCTACAATCACTAAGAGGTTAGTATTAAAATAGATTTTAGAATAGCTACACTCACATAAAGAGTGGGACTATTATGCTGCTTTCTATTCTCTACTTAAATAGCCTTCATAATCGTGATCATTACCTTAAACAATTTCGTTCAGTTTAACCGCACCTACTTTTAAAGAGGAAATAGAGAAAAAAAGCACAGAACGTATATTATATGAGGCTAATGTTTCTTTACGGATTGTTATCTTAGTGAAGTTATTTCACAATCTTTTCTAATCTTTGTAATTGTAGAACAGAAGCGCACGGATTCTTCATGCTAATATTGATTTCTTTATTTCAATTTAATTATTTGAAGTATCAAAGTTGGGTATTTCGGAAGCTATTTTCTTTGTTTTAATGATATAGCAAGAGCAGAGACCAGGAGCAATTAGTGATACATTGAAGTAAGTTAGTATTTTAATTCATGTTTTTTAATTTTTGCAATGCTTATCGAAATTAGAAATGTAATTTTTGGTCTTGCCAAACATCTGAACAAAATAGTGTCATCTTAGACACACAACTTCCTCTGTACCGATTCCCTTTCAAACTTAAAGAAGCTAAAATGTATTTCTTCTTCCAGTAACATAATTATCGAGATCTAAAAAGAGTTTTGAAACTTAAAAGATAAAAAATATCTCGGTTGCTTTTGCATTTGTTTGTGGACACACTTATGTTTTTGGAAATGAACGAGGGGTTTTCATGCAAAAACAGCAACCAAACGTATCATTGACATTACCTAGATCCTTTCATAAGGTCATGAGAGAAAGTTTGGTGAAGTCGTGGAATC
Source organism: Trichonephila clavata (assembly GCA_019973975.1). Classification (NCBI taxonomy): domain Eukaryota; kingdom Metazoa; phylum Arthropoda; class Arachnida; order Araneae; family Nephilidae; genus Trichonephila; species Trichonephila clavata. The sequence continues at coordinate 33,300 of BMAO01024520.1, forward strand.
GAGAATACATCAGTTCAAATAAAGGGAACTTAACCAAAAGAATTTTCCCTTCCAGTGTTATGAGATTGTCATGCCATCATTTTTTCTAAATACAAAATGACCTCATTTCTCACTGAACATGGTAACTTCAAAAACAATCTCATTAGATTTATAATGTGGGTCCACCAATTTCCTGTGACTGTAGCGCTGATGGAATGGAAAATATTGAACATGTGCTTCTTCTATGTCCTAAATTTGTAGGTGAATGAAAGATCTTTTCCAACTGGACTTTAAAAAGAGTGCCTCTTTGACTACATATATATATAATTTATATTGTAAATAATTATAATCCTTCATAACTTTTAGACTTTCTTCTTTTGTTTGTTCCTGTTATGTTTTTCATACTTCTGTAAGCGCCTTATATTGTGATACACGGGGTATTGTAGGTGTTTTTGATAAAAGTTATCTTTTAGGCGCAAATAATTCCTTTTTATGCATTCATTTTTTTTCCTTGTAACAAAACTTTTCCTAATTCAGTGTTAAGGGAAGTGAGTTCTGCTTCATATTTCTCTTTCTTTCACTTGTCCGTGAATAAAAATTGTGGAAATCGTCACTAAAAATTATTGCGTAGTTCTGAAGCGATATTACATAGAATCAAACCATTGGGTTGGTATATCTTTTGGAAAACATTTATTATATGTTGTTGCTCATTCATGTACCCACATGAAGTGAATTACCTATTTACATATCAATACTGTGAAAAGGGAATTTATTTCTTATTAACTTAAAAGATTGATTCAACTTAACTTTTTAAAGTTTGGATGGAATTTTTTTGTATTTGTAGGCATAAAAATGGAACTTGAAATATTTATTTTAATTTCAGTTATTTCTAATGCGTGTTGAATGAAAAAATTTTCTGTCCCCTTAGATCGCTAAATGTCAAAGAAATTTCAAATTTTAAATTTACTGACAACTTATAGGGCAGCTGTCTGTCTCACATTTACAATCTAACTTATTTCATATGCAGAAAAACAAACGTCATGCTTTTGTGCAACTATAAGTGAAGGTTTCTTCTCATTACACTTCTTTCGCAACAGTACTGTCTACGACAAAATCAAATAAACAACTGGCGATGAATGAGACGCGCAATTACACTCATGTCCATAAATTAAGGATAATTCAGAATCACACAGAAATTGAACTCTAAAATAAAAATTTCACCTGTAGAATTATCACACACATCTTGAAGAAGAATATGCAAATTACAGGAAACCACCAGATGGCGCGGATAGTACGTCACAATGACGAGAGTGTAAGAGAGGGGTATATAAGGAATAGTGGCAAAAAAGTTAAATTGTTCACAAGCGCTTTAAAAGCCTTAAGTGCAATAACCGCATAGTTATGGCACAAAGGAAGCATTTGGATGATTTTTTACGTAGTAGAATTATCGGACAACTGGAATGGGGACGTACCCAGCTGGAAGTATCCGAGGAACTTGGAATCGCCCAGAGTGTCATCTCCAGGCTTTGGCAACGATTCCAAGATGATGGTAATGTGAGTAGATGTTACAGCACAGGTCGCCCCCGAGTAACAACGCCGAATGAGGACAGGTATTTGGCAGTTACTGCCAAAAGAAACAGACGGAGCACAGCATCAGACCTGTCTCGTCAGCTCTCTTCAGTTACCGGTACGACAGTTTCAAGGCAGACCGTGTACAGACGCTTAGGGCACATTGGTCTATATGTTCGTAGGCCTGTCAGATGTGTTCCCCTTACCGCAACTCACTGTCACCTGCGATTAACCTGGAGTAGAGAGCATGCATTGTGGACACCACAACAGTGGTCTTCTTGTGTGATGTTTTCCGACGAGTCCAGGTTTAGTTTGCAGTCTGATTCTTGCCGGACTTTCATATGGAGAGCGCCAGGTACCCGTTACCACCAAGAGAACACCATTGAATGACACCGTTACGGTGGTGCAGGATGGCTCGTTTGGGGAGGAATTATTCTTGGTTCCAGAACTGACCTGCATGTTCAGAGTGTAACGATGACAGGCCACATCTATCGGGATGTCATTCTGGAATAACATGTATGTTTGTTTCGGGGCGCCATGGGTGCTGAATTTCCGTTTATGGATGAAAACGCCCGTCCTCACCGTGCAAACATTGTAGACGAATGCCTTCAATCGGAGGATATCACCCGTATGGATTGACCAGCATACTCACCGGACTTGAATCCAATAGAGCATGTGTGGGATATGCTTGGCCGACGAATTGCAGCCCATCAACCCCCTCCCACCTGTTTACCGGAATTTCGGAGGGCATTGCTTGATGAGTGGTGTAATATTCCCCAAGATCAGATTGATAATTTGATACTCAGCATGCGTAGGCATTGTAAGGCCTGTATTGCATCGTCCGGGAGACATACTCCGTATTAACCATCATACTAACTATGTTATACTGTTTTTTGTAAATAGGTTCTTTTTTGAAATTTGCTCCAGGGAGTAAAAATCGCAATTTTTATTAATTATGTCAAACATATGCATCTTTTTTGCTCTTTACCTTTTGTTTAATAAATAGACTTTACAAATAAGTCAAATTTGTTTTGCTTCTGTCTCTTTCTTTGCCTGAACTTCATTATCCTTAATTTATGGACATGAGTGTAGAATACGTCTCATGTAATCGACACATGAAATGATTTTATTATTAGCGAGAATAAGGAAATGTGTTAAAATACTGAAAATGAGACTGGTCATAAGCCTTTGCAAACAACTGTACAAATATTAGCTAGTAATATCAAAAGCATTTGGATGTGTAACATGTTAATAATGAATACAGTAATGATCCGAACTCACGTGATAAATGAGACTGAGTGAATAACTGCGTAAGTCGGGGTGTAATTTCTCATGTAAATATATATAAATTATTTTTACTTCGGGTCGGAGACGATAGAAAATAATTTAGAAAAAAAAATGTCCACAAGAAAATGTTAGATAACCCAAATACAAAATCGCAAACTAAAGTTATTTTGATGTAGGTTTCATAAAATCTAACAAGTAGTCTGCTGGAGCAAAGATTTTTTTCCCCTCACGCAAAATTTCCTCACAACATGCTGATATTTTTTTTATTCCTTGTTTTGTAGAAAAATTACGCTCTTCGTTAGAGTATGGATTTTCCAAAATTTGTAACCTTTTTCAATTAAACTGAGTCCTTCCGTCCCATTCCCAACCCTCATTCGATCTCCTGATTGAATTGGGTCTCAACACTCAAGTTCTTCAATGTCTTGCTCTATCTCATGCATTTCTATGAGCTCATCCATTGTCAGCTCCTTATTGTGGGAATCCAGTAGTTCTTGAACGACATCACTATCCACTACTAAATTCATTAGCTTGGCAAAATCGAAAATTTCTTCAATCAAATTACCAATTTCATCAGTTTCTGGCACTAATTCCGTCTGAGTTTCAGTGATAAAAAAAAGAATTGACGAGATTTGAAAACTGCGTAACTCCGAATTCGTGTAAGTCGAGGTATTACTGTACATACAAAATTAGCCTGTTTATATTTCAATTATTTCATTTAAAAACGAAGAGAATATAGTAAATAAATAAACTGGTATTCAGAAGTCTGTATTTCAAAATGCTTTGAGTAAAAATTCCTATAATTTTTGAGAATCATAATTGCAAAAGAAATAGAATTGTACGGCACTTTTTCTCTCAAGAGAAGCAAGGAATGCAATAATTCTATATTACCTGAAATATACAGGAAACTACTTAACCAATTAGCTGACTTTTAAACGCGTCTAAACCTTTGCATGATTGTATGTTTAACAATCAGAGAGAGAGAGAGATCCAAAAGAATGTATTCAACATTAATTTACCAAGCATAGACCCTTAGGCTAGAGATTTTTTAATCCCTAGTATTAAATCGAACGTGATAATTTAAGTTAGGACTAAATTCTAATTATTTATCTAATTATATCTCAACTAATAAAAAAAGATCAGGGTTGATAATTGGTGCATCTAATGAGAAAAATTATACTCACCACTGAATATTTCTCACCGCTTTAAATTCCTGCTTCCTTTCTTCCACTTCAAAGTGAATGCAACGTGGATTATTCTGTTGAACACTTTTAAACAGCTTATTTGAGCTGAACTTAACACATTCAGTACGTCTCGATATTTTGAATTTCAAACAATGGATGTTTATTCAGCCACTGGATGCTAGTGGAGTAATTTTAAACTTTCACACCATTGTCTATACGTCAAATGATGAACATGAAACCCTGAAAGATTTAATACATGGATCGGCTTCACTACACAACAATCTCTGGAAGAACGAGATCCGTACTCAATACTCATCGGTTTCGAGTTCGTTTCTTTACACCTACTAATTTCCGAGATCATAATCTGATTTTGAAGAATTCAAAAAATTATATATTTAAACAATTCCTATTAAAATTCGAAAATTTTCTTAAATTTTTTTAAAAGGTTAATTACAAAGAAATTAAAGTATAATTTCAACTATCATCAATATCTTAAAAATGTTTAAAATATTTTATTGGACTTTAAAGGTTTTGTTTTTTTATACATTAGTTGAACTCCCACATCAGTTCCGTTCCAAAACTGATTGTTTCTTTGTTATATTTTTAGAAGTTAATAATGAAATGAGTTTTATTAATTATGTGATTCTAAAGATAATTAGAATCGCATAATTAATAAAAACGAGTTCGAATTTCCTTTTGTTTCTACTGTTTCTTAAATTTTCTTATAAATCGTGTATAGAGTATTATATATATTTAAATCAGTTATCCAAAATACTAATAATTATTCAGAAAGGTTTAATAAAAAAAGTATTATAATAGCATATATATTTTCCCCACGTATTTTTTTGCTGAGTTTCAATGTTATAAAACTACATTAAAAATTTAACGGAGAAACATTTTTTTGACTCATAAAATTTATCATCCAGCATTCTTTTTTTAATTCCTGTTCTATTATAGTCCACACTCTCTCTATATATATTTATATATCTTGTTCAAATTTTCAATCGTTAATAAAATACTATTTATTCATCCACTCAAGTTCAAATACATTTTTTAAAACTTGTAGAGGATGACGCTTGAAGTTAAAACAGTTCTTTCAAAAATATTAATGGATTAATTTATTTTAATTAATTATAGTTTGATATATTTCAATCTATATTATTCCTCTAGAAGGCACCATCATTGGATAAAACAGCTTTTGTTAAATTTGTGATGAATATTTAACTTAATCTGTATAATCATATACTAGTTAGAAGTCAGCATTCCTTTTATTCACCTATTATATTCAACTTAAATTTAAAAATGTAATTACAAATTTAATGTGGTTAAAAAGTTTTTAATGTTAATTTAAAAGGTGTTTTGCCACTTAATATTGTGATTCTGTCATATTATATTAATTTCATACATATTTATATATTAATTATAATTATTTAATAAAAAGTAACTAAAATATAAAAATTTTCTTTGTTGACCAAAATTAGAATTGACATAAATTTTTTATATTGCTTGTTTCAGTTATAAATTTCTGATTTGTTAGCATATGTATAACTTAATATAGTCATTCCAAAGCAGAAAGTTTTAATAAAATTAGTTAAAATTCAACATTTTCTTCTGTTCAAATGAGTTTTATTATCAGTATTCGGATATTAAATATGGGATTCAAGAAAATACTAAACGTCATTTTGCTTAATAAAATGTGAATAAAATATTATTCCTTTTCAATGTCTTTGTGATTAATTAAATGAAAATCTGTGAAACTGGCATTAGACTTATTCTTTCAATGTATACCAGGCGTATAAAATTTTGCATATGTTTTTCCCGATATGGAATATCAATTTGTTTAACATATAATTATAAATATAAATCAGATTCTAGGGTTGTATGTGCCCTCTTGGCCATTTCTACATCTGAAGCTCCTGCGTCAGCTTCGTCTATCATAATTATATTCATCTGGCCTTTAATGATTTAATTGAAAACCATAAAAAGTTTTCATTGCAAGGGACACCAGCATGCTGTGCACTCCAGGGAAATGAAACAGCAGATTTCCTGGCATAGAAAGCAACCAAAATTGCACAAATAACATATAAACCAATTCCTATCTAAACCGTCAAACGGTTAATTAAAAAATTATTTAGGGAGGCTTATTGGAAACACATAAAAGAGGCAAACAAAGATAAGAAATGGGTCAAGAAAGTAACAAATATTCCTTTTTGGCCAAGGGACAGATTTGTTACCATTTCTTGTCTCGCCACTATTGTCTCTCCAAACATCTATATCGTATAAAAATACTGTCAAGTTCTCTTTGCACTGTGTAACATCAGAGAGGAAATGGATGTGAAACACTACTGAAATTGGGACACTTGTGGGAGAGATACTGGAGAGCTCGGCACAGGATAAACGATTTAGACCAGTGATACCCAACCTGCGGCCTGCTGTCGTTTTCTAAGTGGCCTGGTCTTTGTCCATAGCACTAAGAACTTCAATTGCTTAAGAACAATGTACTAAACATTCCAAGCAACCAAATACATCAATTTTGCTATCAATTTGCTTTCTGTTGATAGTAGAATATAAACACGAGGCTTGGTCATGAATGAAAGTAAATCGAAACTACCCCTTCACTTACTAAAAGATGCATAAATGTAAATATTTTTTGTGCGTGTTTGATAGAAAGGTTTATATAGTATTAAAGTGTGTAAAAGCCAAAAGAAAAATAGTTTTAACGGTTTCATTAATTTTGCTTTGTTCAATATTTCTTTGGTTTTACAGTGCTATTTTCTTATTTTCCCCATGTGTGGCCCGCGTGAAATACCTGTCATATGTATGTGGCCCGTCAGGAAAAATAGGTTGAGTACCTATGATTTAGACTTATAGTCGTTCCAGTTTTGTCGGTTGTTCTTTGTTCGAGTTTTAATGTTTGTATTTCTGGCTACATTTGTGTGTGTGTCTCTTCTAACCAGCCATTGGAAATAAATTTAAAAAAACTAACCAATTTTAAATAATACTAAGTTTGAAAAAAACTTATTTTTGATAGAATGAATAAATTCAAAATCTAAAATGAATATAAAAATAATGTCCTGGCTTCAGTTCACTTGCGCAAGAGCTAGAGTTTTATTTTTGAAAAATAACTAGAATTGTGTGTACTGTGGGGAAAAATTGAATTGGGGATATATATATATATATGAGATGCCCTGGGTTGCTAGGAATTTCTTGCTTATTAAATGCTTGATTTTGTTGTAGTCGTGGCATAGTAGAGAAGACTTGATATTTGTAAACTTTTATTATTTCTTGACCAGGACATTGCAACAGTTTACACAAAAACTACATTTAAAAACACAAAGGCGGACAGACGGATGCAAGCGGTAGCGCACTTTACATGAAGAACACTAAGACATAAGTTGAATGCTTGTCGGAGTACCTGCTTCCCTCAGGGAAGCTCAAACTCCAATCATTAAAAACTGGAGGTTACATGGGTTCAGCTTTACCTTAGCCCTTTGCTGCATTAAAAGGCGTGAATAAACTATATCAAAATAGTATAAGCTAAGAAATTTACATTAGAATAAGAAAATTACATTAAGGTGAGAAAAAATTTTTAATAAGCACTAATTAAATTTTAGTAAGCACTAAGACAAAGAGAGAGAGAGCACCCCGCTGTCTGTGTCTTTTATCGTGTGACTCTTTTCTAACAGAAGTCGTGATTGGTTGCAAATGCGCGCGAGCCATTAGATTACGATTAAAATTATCAGTCTTGTACCAAAGAATTAGAAAAAATAATTTAAAGGAGTTAATTTAAAGAAGGCTAGAGGGAGTCATTACATATATATAGTACAATTATTGGCTAATTATACTATTAAATTTTTTTTTATTTCACATCCTCAACGAAATAATAAATAGCATACTAAATGAAAATTTAAGTAGTGATATAATATTCTATTCGTTTTAAGTTTAATATTTTATGTAGGCATCGTTATAAAAAAAAATCTTGATTTAATGCTTCATTACGAGTGTTCTAATGACAAGTGGTTTGAGGCAAATGAAATGTAAAACTTTATTCTAAAAACTCTGTGTCAATTAACTCTATTTTGTTTATTAATAAGCAAACCACAAACTTATATTCAGTTAAATTTTATTACTCATTACTGAAATTCTATTGAAAGGAATTTTATACAATAGAATTAAGAAAGTTGTTTGAGATAAACTAATGAAAATTTTTAAATTGATTGTAAAATTCAATGAAATAAAGAGCTGGAAAATTCAATTATTGCATAAAATTCTTTTTTATCTTTATTCTCTAGTTCCTTCGTGATATTAGTTTACTTTATTTTTAAGAGTTATATGCACTGAAAAAGCAATGTTTAGCTGGATGCGTTATGCTTAGTGTTAAATACATACCAAACTCACCGGTTAATTTCCTAATTATAATTACAAATAATTTTTTCCGGGCTAAAGTGGATGCTAATTACACTTTCCCTGCAATTAGTCTACAAGGAAGTATTCCAATTATAGCATTTAATTTATTCAAATGAAAAGTACAAATCGCACACACGCGCTTTCAAAATTGGAAATTGTTCATTCGCTCTCAAATCCAACCACTTTTGTTCATAATCAGTGCACTCCTTCGTACAATATCAGGGAAAAGCTCTTGTGAAAAGGAAGGTAGCTTTCAATTCATCACTCGAATACAAAAGCACCAGGTACCATGTACTTTCTGAAAGTACATTGAAACCTTTTTCTATATCGAACATATCAGTTTGTCATCTACGTGATCTGAATAAAAAATCGGATTGCACTTTTGTTCATTTTTGTATGGCCGTCTGCCCATTTGTTGCTAAGCAACTGTGAGCCTTTTGTTTACTGAGATCAATCACGGCGGGGAATATAAATTTACTTAAAGAAGTTATTTTGGCTGAGAACAAGGGCCCAAAATTTTTGTTATATTAAACTGACAGATGCTGGCATGAAGTAACCGATAAGATAAAGGAACCTTCACAAGAGCAAGTACATTAGGCTTTAGTGTCAGATAACTGCAGTCAAGGTAAACCGATTAAACATGGAACTCAGCAGCTGTATTCATTATTTAAATATTCATTTTAAATTGTCAAACAACCGTAAAATGTGCCGAAAATGGCTCCAAGCTCTTGAAAAGGATTTGAAAAGTTAATAAGATGACAAACTCTTTTTGTAATGCATTGCATACCATAATGTCACACTGAAATGCTTGCAAAAGGCTCTTTCACAGGATGAGGCATTTTTTTGTCCATTTTATAATCTATACTAAAAAACGCTATGATCAATATATATTAAAGGTTGAGTGATATGTTTCTAAAATAAGTTACATGTTTCAAAAACAATTTTTTGAATGATGCAATAATCAATACAAGTCTATTGCATGAAACTTTCCAACTGTGCATAGAAAAAGAGATGATATCGATAAATAGGTTGATAAATAGATCAATAAAATATGTTGGTTGTCGAAATTTGAGAGGGATTGATCAAGTAACAAATTCGTAAATAAAGGATAACAGGTTCAGGTCTTGCCTTGCCAAGGACCGAGGAACTATTACGTTAAGGTATCCGACTACTCGCGACAACTTTTTTTTATTTTAAAAAAAGGGAGATATGATGATTTTTTATGGTTTTTAGATTTATTTAGTACATTTTAAGAATAATATGCTAAAATTAAGAAGAGAAAGAGAAGGTATCACTAAAATAAGAAATTTGGTAAAAATTTACAAAAAATTACATAAACGGGGACCATTCTGTACAAAATATTTGACCAAATTTTCAATTTTGATGTGTTGCTTTGAGATTCATTTTTAAAATGACCTTCAGGATAAGAGATATTTTAATTTTTACAAAAACTAGAGCACTTTGTCTTAATTATAATATGAAATTGATTTTTAAAAAGTGATTATATTCTCATAAGGGACTGTAAATTTTGTAATAAAACAGCGATTGATAAATCTGAAGGTTAAAGTACTTCTACTATTATACAGAACAAACACAAAAAAATACAGTTAATTATTTTCAAAACTTTTTGAGCAATCTCTGTCCCCGTTTGGGCATTCTAAAAAAAACACATTTTAAGCATGATATCTTGCTTAAAGTAATGGCATCTGCTTTTTCAAAAATACTTCTAGTTTTTGTTCTAATGAATGGAAAATAATAATCTTGGTATTTTTATTAAACTAATAATGGCCTATAAAATAAAATCATAAAAAATGTGTTAATTGTTGGCAAAATTCACAACTTTAGGATAGTCGGATACCTTAATCTATTAAGATTCAAAGATCTCACTTTGGAGTTTTGATGAGTAGGATGCCCCTCAGGTGTCCTCCTCATCACGCGCTGTGACTTATAATTACGCTGTCCGTCCCCAACTGCTCTCATTTAGCTTCTCGAGTGACGTTTACAAACAATTTATTAATCAATCGGATTTTTAAGAATTCCATAGCCATTGTATTTCTGAATGATGATGAACTCTAACTTTAATATTGGGTATTGAATACAAAATTTCCTTTTTAAAGCCTATCTATTAATTTCGAATCATTGTATAAAAAGATATTAGAATACTCTAACAGAACATCAACAGTTTCTTTAATCTGATTTTTGATGAAATAAAAAAGGATTCCAGTTCACATGAAATACAATATATATCTCAAGTAAAGCCCCTTCCTATTCAAGAATTTTTCGCTTGATAATATAAATCAATGTTATTGTATAGGACCTTTAAGCGAAGTTTTATGATATATTTAAAATTTTTAATTGAATTTAGTGGTAAACAATACAAATAAATAGAAATATTTGTTATTTTTCATTGCGTTATCTCGAAAATCACATTTTTAAAAGAAACTTTTCGTAATAGCTGCCTTTCAAAAAAGTTTCGCTTAATGTAAGGTAAAGAAAGCTAAAGAGAATTTAAGAGGTTTGGAGATGTGCAAAAGAGATAGTATGACTTCTTTTGAAAAAATTGATAAATTAATTTTTCTAATGCCAATCACATGTAGGTATTCCTAAAATATTTTAATTAAAAAAATATCTGTTTAAAGAAAAAAAAATAATTGAAACTACTAAAATAGCGATGAACTTCTTTTAGTTTTGTTCTTGTAAACAATTATATGAATCATTATTATGTAATCATAATAAATCTCTTATAGTATGTAAAAATAATATACTGAAAATAATACTTGTAAAATAATAAGTATAATAGAAAACATAAATCAAAAAGATAGGAGTCGGAGGAAATAATTTTCGAAGTTTTTAATTCTGATGGTAGGTTTTTGAGTAATACAAATAAACAAAACTAAAGAATTTAAAGACAATTGTTTTAATACATTTCTGAAGATTTATGAAAGTGTTTTAATCCAATTGAAAGCAAAAATACAAAATATTTTCATATTAAGTTAAAACTAAAAAAGTTAAAAAATAAATAGTATTAAGTAATCAATATAATTTTTCTAAGAAATAGCGTTCTTGTGACTTAATAATTACTTTACAATAATTTGATTTTATTTCATTACCGTAAAAGCAATTTTTACCCCAAGCTTATTAACGAAAACCTTTTTATTAATTTGAAAACTTTTACACAGACAAAAGCATGTCAATACCGAATAATAAATTGATCATGTCTCTTATAGATTACTAGACCATTTTTATTGCTTGATGACTTAGTTTTCTAATGGTTGAAGAAATCAATGTTATAGATTAATCTTTCATTTTTTTTATTTTTTGTTAGCGTGTGTGTATGATTTATATAGAAAAATTTGATTTGATTTTTTCAATTTGCGTGGTACCAATGCTATACCGGTGACAATTCTGTATCAAGAAGAAAAAAACTTGAGTGAAAAGACATAGCTATTATCAACATGAATTCAATTCTCTGTCTCTATGGGAATTTTTTACTAAATATATTTATTAATGTGTATTACGCCATACCATGTTGATTTCATTTTGAAAGTATTTAATGGAATGGATTGCATACCATGTGGTCGTGTTATCAGAGGTATTTAATCGAAATTAAGCATATTTTTCCAATAGCCGCGATTAACCCCTTCAAGATTCATTTTATTTCTGGATTATAGATAAAAAATGTCAATTTTTTTAATGTTTATTTTCAAACATGCATATCTTTTTAAATATAATACCACCATTCGCAACAAAATTTCCTAAAAATTTACGTAAAAACTATTTAAATGAATAATTTACCTTTAAAGCTGGCTTTCTGTATGGCTGAAATCATTAGACTTTGGAGTCAATTCACACAAACTATAAATATAAAGCTTAGAATACCTAGCTTTTACCTTGAATTACAAACTTTATTAACATCTTTTTTATTTACGTAAATGATTGTGAAATTATTAATCAAATACAGTCCGGCACATAACCCTACATCGCAATCTGGGCGGTAGAATTTTGTTGTATTCTTCCCTTCTTCCCTCTCTTTGAGCAGCACTGTTGTGTTGGATTAGTTTTCTTCTCTGTTGGGAGGAACAAAGTGGCTTTCAGACAAACGTGAAGGGGGATGCTCAGAAAGATTTCCTCTTTTTGTGCAGAAAATTCCACCTAATGGAACTTTTCAATTATTTGAAACCATCAAAAGCACATGTGAAATAATTCGGGAAAGTCCAATTGCACATTGTAAATTTTCAATGCCCGAGCTACACTCGGGATTAGCCAAGATGGTACGTCTCGCCTGCCCGAGCTCAGTACGGAAAAGCCGAGAAAGGGGTAAATATGTCATAGATTTAGTCTCAATACTAATCACGAACGAACGATTCATCTAAGAGTAGAAAAAATAGGATACAAAGAAACATTTAAAAACAATGAATTTGGCATTCCATTAGAGGAAATTAGAATGGTTAACCAAAACATTATTTACTATTGTAAGTAGACTTAAGTTTAAAATTAGGTATTGATACAAAATGTATTCCTTAAAAATTTGTTCCAGTTTTGATTTTGACCAATCTATTCAGCCATGATATAAAATGGATAATACGTTTGCAAAGTGGAATAAAGCATTCGAATTACAATTTAAAAGATTTAGTTCACTCGCTGCCTTGAAGAAATTTCTCTCTCCATTTATTCTTAATCCTAATTATTTTATTATCTCGTCTTTTCTTTTCACATTATGCCGTTTTGCACTTAGAGGACTATAAGGTTTCTAAGAGAGAACATTAGTATATAACTCTTTATTTTAGTGTGTTTAGACGTAAGATGAATAAAAATCTTAGGGTATCCGACTACCCTAAAATTGTGAATTTTGCCAAAATTTACACTTTTTTTATGATTTTATTTTATAGACCATCTTATTAGCTTTATAAAAAATACCAAGTTTATTATTCTCCGTTCACTAGAACAAAAACTACAAGTATTTTAGTAAAAGCAGGTGCCATAACTTTACAGAAAATGTCGAATATTAAAATGCGTTTTACTTGAAATGTTTTTTTTTCTTTCGAAAACTTCAAACGGGGACAGCGATTGCTAAAAAGTTTTGAAGATAATCAACTGTGGAATTTTTTGTGTATGTTCTGTATAATAGAAGTATTTCAACCTTCATATTTATCAATCACTACTTCATTGCAAAATTTACAGTCCTTTATGTTAATATAATCACTGCTATTTTAAGCAATTTCGTATAATTAAGATAAGGGGCTCTAGTTTTTGTAAAAACTAAAATCTCTTATCCTGAAGGTCATTTTTAAAAATCAATAATATAACACATCAGAATTGAAAATTTGCTCATAAACCTTTGGTACAGAATGGGCGGCCCCTTTTGCGTCATTTTTTTTTTTTTTTTTTTTTTTTGTAAATTTTCACCAATTTTTTTCTCATTTTAGTAATAATTTCCTTTTCTCCTCTTAATTTTAGCATATTTTTCTTAAAAACTACTAAACAAATCTAAAAGCCACAAAAAATCCCCATATCTCCACTTTATTTTTAAAAAAGAATTGTCGCAAGTAGTCGGATGCCTTAAGAAAAATATACTGAACAAGTTTCTTTAAAAATTTTCGGGAATGGAATCAAATCATTTCCATAAATCTATTTGCCATTATCAGGCTTTTGTTTTCATTTGTTCAAATATACTTCATTGTAGCACAGAATTATACTTACCGGATAACATAAAACATGTGAGAAATACACGATACAATAAACTGAAATAAGTAGAAAAAATAAGAATACAACTCGCGAATATTTCATCATTAGTGCCAATTGATTTTGCAGGTTTTTTTGTAAACGTTCCCATTTACGTAATTGCGTTCGGTATGGCTTCTATTTTGACATTCTGTATAGAAAATGTAGATAAGGTTATAATTAAATACGACAAGTACTAATTTTAAAACGGGGGAAAACGTTTCCCTTAATCGTGAAAGAGTTAAAGGAGGCTGGGAACACACATTTAACAATTATCTATTTTAATATACAATCTATTAGACCAGTGCTTCTCAAACTTTCGATATTCGCGACCCAATTTTCAAACATAATTTTCATCGTACCTCCTCTCATACAATAACAATATATTGAATGCAGTAATAAGGTATAATACTTTGACTCTAAAGCTACAATATGATCTTAATTCTAAACCATGCAAATTATCAAGATAAATATTAAATTTTTTATAAAATTTTCTATAGGATTAGCCCTTGGAAAAATCACTAGTAATTATTAAACTTGTTCTTAACTTAGTATTGATACTTAGTATCAAATACATTGTGCCGTACTGATACATTTATAAATATAGTATATCAGAGTATTTTATTTTTATTAGGTCAGAATATATTTTGCTTTGCTTCCTTTTAGTAAATTTATAATTTTTAAGTAATCTTTTATTTTCGATTTTTTTATATGCCCGAGCACTCCTTGTAGGGCTGTGCCCCCAGTTTGAGAAACGCTTAATCAGGCTGAGGAATAAGCGAAATCAAAGTTTATGGTTACATAAAGGAACAAGCAACGCATTCGAATTCTTTTCTTAATTATTCATAAATTTATATGGAACACATAAAATGCAGTATGACCTAACTTCAAGATTCTCATCAAATTTATGCAATTGAATTTTTAGCTTTAGGTTTAAAATAATAGATATGGTGTAGGAGGACAGAGCTTAAAATGTTCCCCGTGAAGATTTCTCCCTTTACGTACCTATTTCTACCGTTTTTTCCCCTCAATAAATGAATGGGACATCCTATAGTTCATAAGAGAACTGGAACGTCATTAATAGTAACTATATTAGATAGGATAAAACGATATTCCTTTTCATTTTGTTAATATTGTGTGGTATTTTTATATTCTTTATCCTTGATATATATACTTAAAATAATAACTCACCTGCATATGCTATAAACTATAAATGACTTGAGAGAGAGAGAAATGGTTAAACGAGTTATTTTTTCAGAACTAAAACTGTATCAACTTTTAAGCATTAAATGAAGTTCATTTGGGGGATTATAAGTCTCTCAAGTCAAAAAAGATCAATAGAAAGAGTAAGTATGATAGTATTTAACCATTCGGAAATATTTTTTTATTAAAATGTAGTATTTTTGATACATGAAGAAAGATATTTATATGTGTTATAGTCTGTCTATTTTTTTAAAAATATATTTAAAAGAAATAATACCTTATGTGAATTCCATATGCTACATTCAATCCAGTTTTATTAATGCTTAAGGCACCGGGAGTGAATAAAAATTTTCTTGAATTTATTATTTGAATTATGAAATAGGTACGAATTTATTTTGGGGATCATAAGATGGCTTCTGTAGTTTTGGCATAAAAACCACGACTAAAAAAAAAAATCTGAAGTTATTCAGATTCAAAATCTTTCTTATCCTCGTGATGAACTTCCAAAATACTTGTGCTCTTTTCTCTCAATACAATTCATAACAAGTGCTTGTGTTTCATATTTCTGTGATTATGAATTTCAGATATATAGATAACTTTTTTTACTTTTTTGTTATAATTTATCTTATATCAGGGAAAAGATGAAAATGATACGTAGCAATGCGGAAACTTTGAACAAAATGACAAAAAAGAGCACAAAATAAATGACCTTTGAAACATCTTTGTTATCCTAAAAAAGAGATATTGAAAGTAATTTTATTATGGCGCTTAATGCTTAATTTCAATTTGAATGCTTTTGAATTTCCTGCCTTTTGTAACAAAGTTTCGCATTTTATAATATAGATTAAAGTATTAAACAAAGGCAAAATTCTTATTTAGAAAACGAAGCACAATTCTTAAGACAGAACAATATATTGAAATTAAAAAACAAGTTAATTTTTAGGTGACTATTTGCGGAATTTGTAGTTCCAAAGTTTCTTCAAATATTTCGATGATGTCAAATAATAAACTACCTATGAGAGTTTAGCTCTAAGCGATCTAAATGAGGATGCACTGTTAAAAGTATAATCTACATAACAGTAAACTGCATAAAACGCTCGAATTTTTAATTTTTATAGTATGCAAGCCATTTTTAGCATTCGTTTCATCAATACATTATGACTTTAACTTCATCTGAATTAAGTATATCTGTGTAGTAAAAAATATTTAATATTTTTACATATTAAAAAAACACTAAAGTACTTTATCAGATAATTCATTCTTCTGTATTCCAACAGTACCATTAGTCATTAATGCATTTTAATTTTTATTTGTTTAGAATGAAGTCAAACCAATGTAGATATTTATATGTCTATTCTCTTCATTGTAGGAACTTTATAATTATTCCAATCCTAGTAAAAAATAATTAGTATGATTCTACTAATAAGAAATGCATTCAACTTTGATTGACCGCTTCACTAACAATACAAAAACTAATTATATATAATACTCTGTATAATTGTAATTTATTTTACAAGTGATTTTAATTAAAGTTCAATTACACGTCTTTTGAATAACACAAATAATACATTTTTGTTGTATCATTTATCTATTTAAACCTTTATGTTAGGGAAAAAATATGTATTGTATATGTAGAGTATATTGCTTCCATTCATTCTACTTTTTTTGACAGAAATGTGATATGCTAATGGCTGATGAGGTCGTTTAACTAATGACCTCTTCATTTACTCATACATATTTAACGCAACCTTTCTCGGATAATAATAAAGCTTTCACTAAATTAAATTATACGTTGTTCACGCCCAAAATAATCATTGCTACTGTTATTTCATGTCCTTTGTGCGCAGTGCGACTTTGGCATCATTTTATATTGGATGTTGTTTACGGTTTGGCGGTTATGTTATGAGACACGGACGGTACTCTTGAACTGGATTATGTTAAATGGTGTAAATAGGATAGAGTATTTTTAGACTTAGGAGCAGATAGTAGGGCTCTTTTTAGAAGAGCTTTGAATCAATATTTCTTTCTTTGGTACAAAAATTAATCAACATATATGTGCTGCCTTTTTAAGAGTAAGTAAACGAGTATTTTTATTAGTACGAACTTGTATTGTTGGATGTTTAAAGACGCATGTGATTACTAATCTAAACATGCAGACAACAAACTGTTTTTGAGACCTTGAAATAATAGTAAAAGTTTTGAAAATATATTTAAGGTTTCCGACTACCCTAAAATTGTGAATTTTACCAAAAATGGACAATTTTCTTTGATTTTATTTCATAGGCCATCTTATTAACTTTATAAAAACACCAAGTTTATTATTTTTCGTTCACTACAACAAAAATTATAAGTGTTTTAGTAAAAGCAGATGTCATTACTTTAAGCAAGATGTCATACTTTAAAACGCGTTTTACTCTGAAATTTTTGTGTATATTCTGTATAATAGAAGTGTTTTAAACTTCAGACTTATCCATCAATGTTTTATTACAAAATTTACAGACCCTTATGTGAATAAAATCACTGTTTTTTTAAGCAATTTCATATAATAACTAAGATAAAGTGCTCTAGTTTATGTAAAAATTAATATCTCTTATCCTGAAGGTCCTTTCAAAAATGAATAACATAGCAACACGTCAGAATAGAAAAATTGGAAATTTGTTCATAAACTTTTACTACAGGTTAGGCCGCGTTTATGTTATTTTTTGTGAATTTTTACCAGTTTTTTCCCATTTTAGTAATAATAATTTCTTTTCCTCTTCTTAATTTTAGCATATTATAAATATGTTAGATAAATATGTTAGATTTTTTAGCATATTTAATATGTTCTAAAAAATCTAAAAACAACAAAAAAATTTCCATATCTCCATTTTTTCAAAAAAAAAAAAGTTGCCACAGGTAGTCGGATACCTTAACTACCAAAACACCAGCATACATATATACAAAGATATATATTCCTTATATATATACATAATTCAAATACTACCATATTTCCTAAATATTTGCTCATCTGACCTATAATTAGAAGCTTAAAGTGCGGCAGCTTGAGTTTGTTCTAGAGTGTTCTATCCTTCTGTTGAGCATCAAATAACAAAATATTGTGATTACATTTTTTTTTGTTTCTGATGACATACTGTTTCCATTTAATAATTACTAGTAATCTCTGAGATGTTTCATAGCATATACACAAGAATATTAATCTTTTTGTTATTTTTTGCTCTTAATCCAATACTTTAATCATATATAATTCAATTCGTGAGAATACAAATAATCTATATAAATCTGAAAGGGAAACATTATAAGAAATCTTATGTATTATGAATATTATATCACATTCATTTTAATCCGAAAGTTCAAATTTCTTCCGTATTTAGACCAAAGGTAGAAGAGCATATAAAAAAGCTTATTTTATTAGATTTTTTAATCGTGGCGAATGCCATCCTATAATTTCTTTCCAAGCTTTAAAAACATTCTCCTCAAAATCTGAAAAACAAATTTTTGCAATATGCTAGAAAATCTATGTTTTTAACATAGTTTTGTATACACAAAACTGGATTATTTTTTTTCCTAAAGAAAATTCGTTTTACAATTCCATCTTTTCCTCAAATCTAAAAATTTTTTTGAAGACAAATGTAAGCACTTGAAAAAATTCAAGACTCACTTGTTTCTTAGCTTTATTTGCTTTAATATATAAATAAAGCAAACAAACCGTCTGCATTCTCTATAATTTTATATTTAATGTATATTATATATTTCATTTATATTCCTTTAAAAACAGTTTTTCTGTATTTGTACTTCTGTTACATATGTATATGAGTAACAATTTGTCAAAACCTTGAGTTGTGGGGTTTTTTCAGAACAAAAAAGAAAACTTGTAATTTTTTTCCTTTTTAGCACAATAGGTTACTCTTAATGTTATTGCAATTATTGTTAGAAATTATTTAATGCTATTTTAATCTCTCAAATTGCTTTCTTATCCATTCTAGATCTATCGGTTATTTTATGGAAGTTCGATCCATATGTTATAAGAAATTTAGAATGTTACTTTAAAACAAATTAATTTCCAACAATAATCTGCTCAGATGAAAACAAAAGCGAAAAAGTGTTCAGAGATGATTGATAACGGATGAGGATGATTCTGGTACAGAGATGGATTTATATAGAAAAGTCAGTGAAATAAGGAAAAAACCTGACGAGTACTCTCATAATAAGGGCTCTACATCAGATTGTTTTAAGATAGTGAATTTATTTCCTCCTCCTTACCAATGAGGAAAAGAAACACATTTTTAAGTTCAGAATTATCTCTATGAAACTGTAAAGACAATTTCTAGAATGAAACTTTACTGGAGTGTTGGTGACAACGCAAATTTCAAAACTTTTGTACAAAAATTTCCCTATCTTTGGACAACATTTTTTTTTATTTGAAAATAATCACATATTTATAACATAACATCTGGGAATGTAAATGTTATTAATTATATATCACCATTAGGTTTTTTAATAAAAATGCGCGTTTCTGTTTTTCATTTTATTAAGAAGAAACTATTTGAAAATTTTGGAAGAACTGTAGGAATTCTTTTATTTTTAGAACTTTCATTTACTTACTGTTCTTAAAAATCTCTTGTTCAAAAAACACGATAACAGTTTTAACTAGAAGCTAGAACTGTCACCAAATTCATTCCATGTAATAAGAAATCAAATTACTTTGTAATTTCATTTCGTAGTTAAAAGTAACTAAAGGTATCAGACTACTTGCGACAACTTTTTTTAAAAAGAATGAAAATATGGGGATTTTTTGGGGGTTTTAGATTTGCTTAGTACATTTTAAGAGAAATATGCTAAAATTAAGAGAAAAAGAAATTATTATATATTACTAAAATGTGGAAAAAAATGGATAAAAATTTACAAAAAATAACATAAATGGGTCCCATTCTGTACCAAAAGGTTATAAACAAATTTTCAATTCTGATGTGTTGCTATGTTATTCGTTTTTGAAATGACCTTCAGGGTAAGAGATATTTTAACTTTTACAAAATCTAAAGTACTTCATCTTCGTTATTATATGAAATTACTTAAGAAAACACACAGTGATTATATTCACATAAGGGACTGCAAGTTCTGTAATAAAACAGTGATTGATACATTTGATGATTAAAAAACTTCTACTATTTTACAGAACATACACACAAAATTTCAGTTAATTATTTTCAAAACTTTTTTAGCAATCGCCGGCCCCGTTTAGGCATTTTCAAAAAAACAAACAATTAGAGTAAAACGCGTTTTAAAGTATGGCATCATGCTTAAAGTAATGGCATCTGCTTTTACTAAAACACTTGTAGTTTTTGTTCTTGTGAATGGAAAATAATAAACTTGGTATTTTTATGTAGCTAATAAGATAGCCAGTAAAATATAATCATGAAAAAAAATTTGTCGATGTTTGACAAAATTCGCAATTTTAGGCCTTAAGTAACCATATTACAGAACAAAGGGCCTACCTTTATTTAGGTAAATCAAATTTCTATTTCTTTGATTCCTGTTATACAAAAATTAAATCTTTTTGTGTGTCATTAGAAGCCACAATTGAAGAGCTAAAAATAAGTAAATACACCAAAGTTGGTTGGTTAACTGTGATATTAATGCTCCCATGTTCATTCAACATATATAGTTTTCTTTTTAATTCCGTGTCTTATTTACCATCATAAAATCAAATATAAGTATTGAACACTGATTAAATATGTCAACTAGTTTAATTTTCTTAAAGATATCATGACTTATTTTACTAATATCTTATTATTTAACTGACCTCTCGAATCGTTAATATTATTTGCAAATAATTTGGTTGAATAAATGTTATATTTATTTAACCAATATATTTTAAATATTGGTTATATTTATTTATTTTTTATTTTTAAGTAAATACACATTCTGCTTAACTAACATAAATCCTCTTTGATCTGTTATTTAAAGACAAAATTATCCCTTGCTAAACGTTTTGAACTATCTTATTTATGCATTCGCTGCTAAATAATTGCTTTTTATAAAAAAAAAATTGTGTCCTTTAATATGTAGTTTTTGCAGCTTTTGTAAATATGTTTTTCCCGAGCCAGGAAAAAACCTATTTGAATGAAAGAGAAATATATTTAAAAAGCAATCACTGTATTAGATGTATTTGGATCGATTGAGTCAACGGCGACTTTAGACAAACATAAAGAAAAGCAGTAGCCGCTTTTAGTTATGCATCAGCTTACGTGACGAAAATACATTTCCCGTTTCCTACTAAAAGGAGAAATAGAAGAGAATAATGCTCAACTTTACATTGCCTTTTCTTTGTATGCACAGCATTCGAAGTTTTAAAATAGACGCAACACGGGACGTGTGAATAGGCATAAACAACGGAAAATAGCTTTTATTTTCTACATTCATATTTTTAAATAAAATTTGGGCTGAGTTGAGTAATATTTGCTTACTAATACACGTACTTCGATATAAGATATCAATAATCAAAAGATTTACTTATTTGAAAATTTTCTTTCGCATCTCATAACAGACATTAATTACATTTATTTTCTAAGGTGACTACGTTCGGAGCCATGATTTTGAAAAGCATGTAAATGGATCATTTTTTTTATATGTAGTGTTACTTGAATTAGATTACGCATATAAAATCGCTTTAAAAATATTACAAGAAAGGTGCATTTAAATGCAATTTTTTGACAAAAAATGAAGAACTAATGTCATATTTTCAAAACATTCTCCTTTTATGAATAGTGTTTCTACAATAATCATATTTTGCCTATATATAGTTAAGACTATCGTAGAGAAACTGAGCTAGGATTTTTGAAATATGTAATTTAGGAGCGGATTCATTCATAGTTTATTTTATCATAGTAGATACATTTTAATAAAACCCAACTGCTATTATTTCAATTGATCGTAACTCTAAAAATGTTAATTTTTCAAAACTTTTAGTATAGTCTCCATATAGAAGTCCTAGTTATATATTTAAGAAAAATATTAATATTATAAAAGTATTTTTCATAAAAGAATGTTTTGGAAAATATGTCATTCTTGCTTCGTTTTTTGCCAAAAAGTTACATTTAAATCATTTTTTCTTGTAATTTTTATCGCATTCTGAAAACAACTTTATATGTATATTCTAATTAAACTAACACACTACATATAAAAAAATATTTTCATTTATACGCTTTTTCAAAATTACGGTTAAGAACATAGTCAGTCACCTTATTTAAGCTAATATTATTTTAAATTCGTTATCTTTTTAATTCATACATTTCTTTGAATTCATCGTTGTTTCTTTAATTCCTTGAACGCCATTGATTTTTCTTTTTTTGATTGCATAATTTGTAGTTGAAAATATACTTTGTATACTATAGCTTGAATTTCTAAATGCATATGTTATACGACATGGTTTTTTAATTCTTTAACAATGTGTTTCCCTTACGCAATGAAATTTCGCATACATACAGGCTAATAATACCTTTCGCTAAACAATCCCTATATCTCCCTTTTCCTTTTTTATTCTATTTCAATCATGCAGTCAAAACACCACAGCCTTTAGATAATTTTCACAGATCATAGAATGAAATCAACCTTTCACCTTTTATATGATGTAGAAAATCAGAAAATACTATATACTTTTTGTAGAAAATAAGTAATTTTTCATTTCTGAAATGATACTGGAATCACATATTCAGAGCAATCCTCATATATTATACCATTAATAATCATTCATGACATTAACCTTGAATTGTGCAGCATATAAAATATGAAACAAAGTGTGTTTTCTTGCTGATGTTCTTTTTTTTAGTCTACACACACATTACAGTAATTTTGAAACACGCAGTGAGTCTATTAATTATTACTTGTGCCATTTTCAGGCGTATAAGTCCCATTATTACTCCCTTTGTCTCTTCTGAAATAATTTGTACTATTCCTACTAGACTCGTGTTTAAATATTAACGAATGTTCTGTGTTTCAGAATTTTATACCTTTTGAATTTCCTTTCAAATCATTTAATAATTGGAATAATTAACAATTCAGATGTTCATGCCATTTTTATAATTAGGATATTAATTGCAGTAGAAAGTTTGCAATTATTCATATTGTATTTTAAAATATTTTTCTTTGATACTTTTTTGTCCATACACTTTAATTTATAATAGAAGAGCAAAGTATTTTGAAAATAAAATAAAAACCCCATTTTTTAATTTGAATACATCATATTACTTAGCAAATAAATAATACTACAGAAGAATATATTATTTCAAAATAATTTTGTAAAATATATTCAACATATATAGAATGCTGTTCATAGTATATTAGGAATAATTTTATTCTTCTAAAACAAATATGATTTATTAAAAACTGCCACAACTTGTTTGTTATAGCTGACAAAATATATTATAACTCATTTCACAAGTATTTTTTGACACCAGAAAAATATCTGAATAATTATCATATGGAAGTAATTATTGTATAAAAACAAATATTATGTAACAGTTGTTATTATGAAAAAATTATTGCTATATAAAAATAATGGAATTACATAAAAGTAATAGAAAATACTTGAATTCAGCAAAATCTGTTGCCAAAGGTTAATATGACCTGCATGTGTTTTTTCTTAAGAAAGCTCACTTTAACAATTGTAAATTAATACTTGGAATTTTCTATTGTTTCACAGTTATTGGATATTTACAGTTATATAGGATGTATATTTATATAATAAAGAATAACTTAAATAAGGCTAGAATCAAAAGCATTAATTCAAAGCTGCAAAGCAGAAAATTCTCACTACAACCAATATGACACCCAAAAATATATATTAATAACGATAACATTAGATTAACAATAATTATAAGCAAATTTATATATTAATATTATTATTAAGAATCTAAATATTGGGAAATATTTTATTTTTTCTGTGAAATTAAAAATATTACCTTTTGTGCGTGCAAAAAAGAAATAACTTGTAAATGAATCCAAATTTCAGAAAACTGTCAGATAAATAATAAATTATTTTGTGTGAAGTGGCTCCCTAAATAAGATAAAAAGTAATAAATTGATTCATACGTTTTAAATATTCATTTAAAGAAAACTTTTAATAAAATTAAATACAAAAATCTCTCACTCATTTAAACATGTCATAGGTTGCTGAGAGATTGGGCCCCAGCACTTTCCAGAAACTACTACTCATGAAACTTAACATAGCCTTGAAGCAGCATGGAATGCAACTCGTATCTATCATTCAATTCCGTCCGACTCAATGCCTAACTAGATTAGAGCCTTTTAGCTGCCAGAGGTGGCAGATATGTGTGACGTAATTTTGGACCCTGTATACCCCCAAATTGCCTACTAATTTAATAATGTTCTCTTCCTACTAAGCTGCAATGTACAATACGTATAAGTTAAGTCTTGTGTGATTCGCTTTCCTTCCTAGTATTGCAATTTCACCCCCCAATGGCCACATCAGTATTATATATAATATACACCTAACTGAAATGTCAATGTGCAAACATCCAGATGGAAGTAGAGCTGTGTAAGAAATGTATAAATTAGTAGTTCATTGTCAGGTCTTTCATTTGAATTCGAGCGATTCATGTGAACAATATTCTGACGTGATTATGGCCTCTTGAAGGGAATTAAGGCTTTTCAAGTAGAATGCTATTTGGAATTATGTGCATGGAGCATTCCAATTCGGAAATTTTTAAGGAATTCATTATTTCCTAACTCAGTGTTAAGAGTGTGCTGAGAATATATAGTTTCAGGTAATCCTACCCTCCATGGACAACGCAGTTGACAGGTTCTATTTAATGATGAGACAGTGACGTCTGCGTAGAATAGTCAGTGTTACTAGAAAAGAAATGCTACCGTCAAATAGCAACGATAAATGTAGGAAGCCAGACGTGTCGTGAGGACAATACAGTGAAATGTGCTGTTGAAGGTATATGGCAGCAGAAGATCAACTCGAGTGCCTCTGCTAACACGTCATTTGGCTGCAGCACCTTTTCTGAGCTTGCAAAGAAATCACCTGCATCTTAAAGGACTGGTAAACGTTATTTGGTCTGATAAGCCCCAATTCCAGTGGGTAAGATTTAATGCTAAGTTTCGAGTGTGAGGCAGATTCCATGAGACCACTGACTCATGTTATCAACAAGGAACTCTGCAAGAGCCGGTGAGGGATCCGTAATGCAGTGAACAGTTTTTACATTGCATGGGCTGTGTGGATCCTATAGTTAGACTGAACCAATAATGCTTATATTTAACTGCTTGGAGAGAGAACGAGACCATTTTCAGCCACATTCATGGACTTCGTGGTCTCAAACAACGATGAAATTTCCTCGGATAACAATAAAAAGTGCCACCGGGTCAAAACTATTCACAGTTAGTTTGAAGAACATGTTGGAGAATTCCAATGAATTATTTGGAACATGTCTGGAAAATGATTGAAAGGTCAGTTCATGCACCAAATTGTGTACCGGTAACTTTATCGGACACATATGAACCGGTTGTAGAGGCAGCATGGCTGACATTTCTTCAGGAGGGAAATTTCAACGACTTGTTGATTTAATACCACAATGAGTTTGTTTCTGCATTTCGTCGGGTGAAAGGAGCACCATCACGATGGTAGGAGGTATCCCCACACATTTGACCCTTGAGTGTATACTTACATATACTGAAATTCTGCTAGATTTCATTTTTTTAAATGTTAAAAATGGATAAAAAATCCCTTTTTTTGTCTCATAGTCACCTATTAAACTTGTTTATTTTCCTATTTGGATTAACTCCAACCAGTTTTTGCCATCTGATTAGTTAATCAAATGAATGAGAACAAGGAACTTTATTTAAATATTTTATGTATTCAAGTATTTTTAAATTTTTCATTCATTTAGGTAATCTAAAAACTGTATTAATTTTGTTTTATGGATTTAAAATAGAACTACTGTTTTAATAATGTATTCCTACATAGATCTGATTTTTTAGACAGGTCCCAAGAAGACATTATTTTCCTTTATTAATTCAACCCTTTGAAGAGTCTGATTTAAATCTCAAAATTCAACTGCAAAATTGTAAGAACTTAGAAACCAAACATTAGAAATTAAATTAACATTATCTTGATTTCCTATTTTTATTTAGATTTACGACTGAAATGAGAATGCAATCACCTATAGACAAAACGATTTATTTCAAATTTATATAATGTTCATTTTATTTCAGTAGATTTATTTCTATTTACTAGACCCTTACTCAGTATTATAAATCATAAATAACATTAACTACACAACTTTAAAAAATTATTTCATTATAAAAAAGTTGTATAGTTTCAAAAGCGTAAAGTAATGATAAGATTTGCTAAGCCCTGTTATTAACGACTCTTATCTTTCATTACTGTTTACACATCTTTGCTTATCATAAGCACTTGATTTTTATCAAAAGTACTTTATGCTGCTCTCAACTGTTTATCAAGAACAAAAAAAATTAGCAGATGTTTTAAAAAATGCTGTTTGTTTATATAAGCTTTCCAAATTAAATTTTTAAAATTAAATATTTACATAAATCAGTGGTTTTCAAACTCTTTTTTTTTTTTTTTTTTTTTTTTTGTTGCGGTACACTTTTAACAATTTCAAAATTTGGCGGCACACTAACAATAAAATAAGCTTAAAAGAATTTCAATTATTTGTAATAAATTATGTTAAGTAGTTTATGATAATTATTTTCAATGTCAATATACGACAGAGACAAAAATTTTATTGAGTAATTAATTACGAATTAATTATATGAATACATTTGATGTGAAATTTGGATTTTCGGATTTTATTTTTTTTCTCAGAGTATGATTAACAAATTTTTTAAAAAAATTGGCGGCACACTTCGAGAATTTGGCGGCACACAAAAATGCCACGGTACAGTGGTTGAGAATCACTGATTTATATATTTGTAAATGTAAAATATGTCCTCCTTCCTTCCTTCCTTTCTCAGTGGCTTGACAGCCCAGGTTGGGCCTTCCTGCTAGTGTTCTCCAACTCTTAGTTCTCAAAACTAGGATATCTTTTTCTAGGCCATCTATCCATCTAAGATTAGGCCTGCTCTTTCTTCGTATGCCAATTGGTTGGGCATTGAAGACTTTTTTAGTGGTGCGGTCTTCGTCCATTCTGACAACGTAATCTGTCCATTTAATTCGTTGTATTTTTATGAAGTTAATGATGTCAGATTCTTTATATGATTCATAGAGGTCGAAATTTGATCTTCTTCGCCTCGTTCCATTTCCCTGAATTCCTCCAAACATAAATCTTAAGATCTTCCTTTCGTAGATGCTTATCATGTTTTCATCGGCTCGTGACATAGACCAAGTTTCACATGCATAAGTTAATACTGATCTTAAAAGACTTTTATACAATAGAACATTTGTTTTTTCTTTTAATTAAATTCGATTTCATACATTTTCGTATTCCATTAAGGCATCCATTAGCCATAGTAATTCTCTTTTGGATTTCAGTAGTACAATCGTTTCTATTGTGTTAATTTCTGAAACCAAATAAGTGAAACTGTCAACAACTTCAAAATTATACTCTTCAATTTTAAAGTGGGAATTGTTAAAACAAGATTTAGTGCAAGACATGTACTTGGTCTTGTTCTCATTGATTTTCAGTCCCATTCTGAGCGCCTCTTTCTCTAAAGATAAGAAAGCTTGTCTTAGTGTGGTGGGTGTCCGGGCAATGATATCAATGTCAACAGCAAAATCCAACAACTGTACTGATTTATTAAAGATATTTCCTCTTATATCCTCCTTAGTGCATAAAAACTGGTTTCTTTATTTATTAGATCCTATTATTTTCCTCTATGAAATTGGACTTGAGTAGTTTATTATATAATGGAATTAGAAAGATTTTCTTAAAAATCAGTAACTATATTTGTAGTTTTAGCTTCTTATAGATATGTATCTTTTAGTCATTACACATTGCTAGAGTACAAAAAAATCACAAGTGATATTAGAGAAAATTGCCCTGTGCTTAGTGTATTAAAATTTATATCAACTTCATTTATATACAGAAATTTATTCTTAGTATTAACAAGATATTTATTTCTATAGGAGGGATTTTTAAATTTAAGTATATTTTATATCTAATAAATACTAGCGCATGCACAAGATACCTTAACCTTGAAAATTTCAACTCTAATTGTTCAGCATACTTACTAAAAAAGACTCTCCAAATATATATATATTATTAAATAAATTTTGTTAACCTTTAAAAAGAATAGTTTTTAAGCGCATACTTGTTTTCGATCAACTTTCTAAGAAAAACTATTCAAAAACAAATTAACTCTACCAATTGCTCTGATATTCTTTCGTGTACTATCGAGATTGAAAATGGTTTAGAATACGGCTGATTGAATAAACACTCTTGTACGTGTACATCTTTAAAGAAAATCAATATTACACAAATTTTCGAACGTATTTCCTTATTAAAGACCGGGGAACGGCAACCATTTAGCTGTGGCTTGCCAAACCTATCTACCAATATGACTCAGCGTGCCAAACAGTAGGGCATTTTTGAAACAATTCGATTCCCGCGATAATGCATACAGAGTTACAGAATACGGGTCAATAATTTAGATTTACAGTTTTATTTTATATTAAGTGTGCAAAATTTAAAAATATTTCTTGACACAGCATAAAATATAACTATTTCTTTAACAAAAATAAAAATTGTACATATATTATGTATTTTTAAACATATGTATTAAAATCAGGTAAAGTAAAATAGAAGTATTTCCCTTCATTATTGTTCATATATATGTTCATTATAGTTAAATAAAAAGATAAATAAAAATGTTAATGCGAGCCTAGTGGCTGCACCACTCTATTTTCATATCGCAAAATTAGGGTTTTAATGTATGACTTTCAATTTGACACGATTCTGAGCATTTAATTTCTTTGTGAACTTGAAATATTTTTCATGTGAGGAAAGATTTTTGGCTTAGACAGCAAAGTGAAAAGCAGTATACACGCAATTTTCGTTCTTATAACAATTAAATCTTTCGAGCAATAGCATTCAATAATTTACAAAGCAGTTGTAAATTCATTTTTAGATTTTTTCGCAATTCCGTAAATGTCTGTAATTCTGAAGATGTTTGTCAAATA
Source organism: Trichonephila clavata (assembly GCA_019973975.1). NCBI lineage: Eukaryota > Metazoa > Arthropoda > Arachnida > Araneae > Nephilidae > Trichonephila > Trichonephila clavata. The sequence goes on from BMAO01024520.1 coordinate 62,805, forward strand.
AGGTCCATTACAAATTTATCAACTTCCCTCCACTCAAATGACTTATTTGTAGAGTAGTGCAGAGTACCACTGAGAATTGTACGGAGTGCCACATGTGGCACGGGTGCCATAGGTTGCCGACCCCTGTCATAGACGATAAACGTCGAATTTTATTTAAATATGTGTGAATAAAAAAAAAGATATTCAGATCTTATGCTGAGTTATTTATTTCATTCACGCTTAAATTACATATCTTTTAGAGTTAAATTAGAAAACAAAATTTTATACTTTGATTAATTATTTCTTAATGTCGTACTCTGAAGCAACATGAGGATTATTAAAGACGGACTTCGTAATTTTGACAGTTACGTATTGCTCTACGGAATTGCTGTACGCAGTAATGTCATAACTTAAATGCCATGCAGCAAATGTAATTGTTGCGTTATATCACTGTGCATCAAGTGATAAGAAACCGATGCATGGTCAGTGCCCAATAGGAAGACATGGTGTTATTTTCAGCGGGGTGGCAAATGGAACAAATGTACCAAATATGCTTGGTTTATCAAATGATGTTTAAATAAAATTAAACCAGTATATTTAGAACTATGCGACAACAGATATTAAGTAAGCTATATTGAGTACTCCAAAATTACAATGAGTGTTTTAATGGAATAGTTCATAAAAGTTCCGAAAGAAGTATTTGTTTGCTCAAACAATTAATTTAATGTATATTATTATACATTTCAATGAGGATTAAAATAAGTGCCTCAAAGTTTTTAATAAGATGAATATTGAAAATCCTGGGGTGTTTACCTTACGGGATATAAACATTTAGATAAATGCAGAACTGTGAATCGATTCATAACGCCAACCCCAAAACAAAGAAACATAGAAATTTAAGAGTCTTTAAAAGAAAAATATTGTTTTAGAAGCAAAGATGGAGAGAATTATAATCTGGTGCATTTTTAATAAGAAAGTAGTGTTTTCTTGTAATCAGATTAGTTTAATGTTATTTTACGTTTTCAAAATGAGCTTTTATATTTTTCTACCGCAAACACAATATCTCAAAAGTTATGTTTGATGAAATAAAAACTTTATATATGTTTTTAAATACTAATATGAATAAACCTCTCTAGATTTTATGTTGAGAAATTTTTATGCCAAGCAATAAAGTGAAAATTACAATATTTTGAAGAAAATTAACGTTATTCGAAACACAATAGCTTCTCAATGTAATTGTTATATTACCAAAAATAAGTGTCTATTCCTGATAAGGTTGTGTGCTATATTATTCAATTTACAAATGTCAATATATTTATTTTATTTCTGTTATAGCTTATGTAAAGTCTTATTTGCTTATTTTTCCATAAAATACCTTTCACACAGAAAAATGTGCACTAATAAGACTTTACTTGGTGTTTTTCTGATTTAAAGAGACCCATATACTGGCAAATATAATAACAGGCAAAATTCAGGTTATCTAAAAATTTTCTTCGGAGGTGTTCTTATTACCTTAAACGTGGT